>ARYC01000534.1:0-20705 GCA_000711775.1 Oxytricha trifallax | reverse complement strand
TATTGCTGGAAAAGTATTAAAACAAATTCAGATATTTAAAATGTAACTTACAATATTATTGTGAATGTAATCTTGCTCCATTTTCGTCTAACAAATTTTCCATTTTGATTTTTAATTATTAATTTTAATTTACCAATTTCCTATTATTAATTATGATTGCTTGAAGGTTGAATTTCGTAGTTTTCTTTCCTAAAACTGTAAGTTTGTTACCTTAATAATTCGTAAATTCATTTGCATTTCGCTTTTGTTAATTCTTGAACAACTTGGTAGAGCTTTTGCTTTATGAGTAAAAAATAACAGCTTGTTGCGATTAATTGCTCTGAAACAAATTCTTGTTAAAGACAGATTCTCTTACTCTTGGTTTAGACTTTTGATTATTTGTGCTGGTTGGAGTAACTCTGAATAAGTTTTAGTTTTAAGAAGCAGATAAATCATTCTCAAAGATTATTCGGCTTTTCCTAGTCGTAACCTCACCATTTTAAAGGCAATTAGGGTTTACTGTAATTGAAGAAATATGATCTGAATTTTAGTAGTTAATACCAATCTGCATATCTTTTTTTGGGCTTACTCTATTAATAATTTATTTTATCTTTTAATTGGTGTCCTAAACGTCTCTATCCATAGAGGTGTTGTAAATGTGATGAGGTTGTTATTGCTCAATCAAAATTTTGGAAGTGAAAGAATGTATGATTGGGAAATGTAAAATTTGACATTCTAAACTATTTTATGATTGTTTTATATTAAGAAAAATTGAGTGGAAAATAATGATTTAATATTTCAATAAACTTAATGATATTATTAGAGCTTCTAATTTTTTTTTAATCAACTTTAATTAAAAATGAAAAATAAATAAATTCCAATTATAAAGCTTATAGCTTTAATTTGTAAACTCTTCATATTAAAATTTTTTAAATTTAGATTTCAGCAATAATAGTTTAAGAGAGTATTTTGTTTGTTGTTATGAGGCAAAGTTTATTTTATTTTAATTCTGGCTTAGTTTATTTAAAAATTTCGAATCAGATATTTCTATTGTTTATAATAATTTTTTTATATCTATAGTTTTTTCTTTGGACTCTTCAGCGTTTAATTTGTCCATATAGAAATTGAATTTTTAATTTGACTGATTCTTTCCATCCAGGTCTACAATCACAAATTTAGCCAATTGACTCTGTTTCTTTTGGGTCTGGAACTTTCTAGTATACTCTCCTGCACTTAAGCGTCTCTTAGTAAACATCTAATTGCTTTGATCTATTGAATTATTGAAGTTTAACAGAGCTAAATTTGGGTCTTGAGCTGGACTATTTGGGTTTCGGAAGCTTTATATCGTAGAATTGTATAACAAAAAATTTAAGCACATTAATTACTATAAAATTACTAAGATTTTTTAATTCAATACAATTATAGACAGAACTGTTGGAACTTTTCTTGTAATCGCTTGAAATGGTTTTATAAATGCCTCTTTTAGCAGCTTCATCTATAAATATTTAAGCTGCTTTGGGGTGGATACGCTCCATTCTCTCGATTCTATCCAAAATATCAAATTATTACAAAAGTAGTTATTCTTAAGCTTACTAACGTTTTTACTACTTAATTAGGTTTATTAAGTTTATATCGGAGTTGCCATCGTTGTTTTATTGTAAAATTCAATAAAATTAAAGATTTAAGAGTAAAAGAAGTAAATTATTCTTAAAATTTCACTTTGTTAATACTCAGTTTCTTTTGATTTTATAGCAGAAGCTAAATTAAAATTTAATCCCACATACTATTTTTTCTTATGAGTGTTCTTAGTGTGAAATGAGAAATCTTCATTATGAAGGTAATTATGCTGCTGAGACATATCCATTGAAGCTAAGTCTGCTGATAATCGCTTCTATCTCAATCTATCCATTATCAAAGGTTTTATATTCGAATGCATTTTAAACACTTTATGAAACTTACTTATAATATAGATTGATTTTTTTATTTTATCTGTTTATTCTATTTTAATTTGAAGATTTTAGGGAGGATTACTGACTTTATAAGAAAAGGGAGAATTTGTTGAAAAATTTAAATATTTTACTATACTTTTAACGAGTCATTCTAATTATATGACTTAATAAAAATCAATTATTTTTTATGTTTATCAGAAAATATAGCAATTATTGTTGTTATTATTCTATGTTTATACTTTACTTTAACTATTATTCTTTTATACTCTATATTTCTCGCTTCTTTTATTAGCTTTTTTATCACTATTTTCAATTTTTTCTTATTTTCAACGAGTTTGGCTTTGTCACTATGATTATTATTGTTCAAACTACTAGTTATAATGTTTTCACTATTAAAACGCACAATTTAGTCGAAATCTTATTGTGTGGATTATATGGGGTGTTTTGGATAATTTTAAAGGGTGGTAAGTCTGCGGTTTGAGCTTTACTGGCTTTAAATGCTGTGGGGGTGCTTTAAAATATTAAATTACAAAATGGATAAGAGAATGAGATGATGAAATAAAATTATGAGTAATATATATTATATGATTCCCAAGCATCTAATGTTTATTGAATGAACTTCCTATAGGTTGTGCACTACCTCTACCCCCTATGTCTTAATCGCTCTTTATATTGAAATTTAGGCTTTTACCTTATCCCTTATTCAATCCATACAAATCAAACTACTATTTATTACATGAAAACACTATTCTATTATTTTTTTATAAGCCATAAATTTTTCTATATTTTTGCAATATCAGGGGAAAAATTTGATTATTCATTCTAATGTAGCTCTTTAAATCTATCAGCAACTCCAAGCTGCTAACTTAAATTAATAGAGAGGTTATTTTAACTGAGTTGTTACTGTTGTAAATTTTATTGTAGCTCAAATTCATTTTAATAGTCTTACTGTCCATTGGTTAGTTAGAGTTTCTGTGAATGATTCATGTTATTGCCAATATGATAAAATTAAATTCGAGTTCCTTTTCAAAGAAAAGGGGCTTTTTATATTCATGGAACTAAATTCATTATATTTATAAGCAAAATATCCTTAAAGTGGGCAGTTGTATCTTGCTTTGATAACCCACCTCTTGATGTCTATATCGCATTTTACTAATCTTTTTGCTAATAACGCTTACTTTTGATATTTCCACAGGGTTGTCATAGTCTACCAATGCAACTTGAAACGCTCATTTTCCTTTTCTTCGCTTATTTAATAGGTCAATTTTCATCTGTATAGTTATCACTCTGGCTATAAATTCCAATCCCTCTGTTATTATTTCCATTTAAATTACCGTAAAAATTTAAGCGATTTTTAACCAGTAGATTTACCAATTCCATATAGAGCTGAAAAAGATGAAAATTATTCTTCAATTAAAGTCATTACAAGGTTTTAGTCCAATATTTTAGAATCATCTTGAGCTTTTTGAATTTATGAATCGCTTAACTCAAAACCAATCTAGATTTGTTATTCTAATTATTTGTTTAAACTTTTTGATATTTTAGGAATTTTGTCTTTTTATGTGGTTGTTCATCGTTGATATTTTATTAAAATGCTTGAAATAAAGTTGAATAAATCTATTTATATTTTATGTTTTAATTAATTAACTATAAAATAGTAATATATACATCAGTATTGAGATTATTAGTAAATTCGTTACGATACAAATAATACCAAGTTTTCTTTGGCAACTCTGATGCAAAATGAAGCCCAATATTTTTATTGGATCTGATTTTATTAGTATTAAGTTGAATTTTGGGAGTTTATAATTAAGCCATTTGTCCAATTCTCTGCGATTTAAGGGCTTTCTGGGTTGAGGATTGATTTTTAGGGACGGTAATATTTTCTGAGGAAAGAAGATTTTAGTGAGTGGATCAACATCGTTTGATTGGTAAGTTTGTTGTCTGCTTAGTGGATCTTCATCTCCTAAATCTTCAGCTGATAAGTTAATTAGAAATTTAAATATATTACATAGTAGTGCTTATAAATATTAAAGATTTATTACAAATGGGTATATTAAGAAATCCCTAAAGTGAAATCTACTCATTATAAATAATCGAAGTAATTTCGAAATTCACAATTTAATAATCGGACTTATATTTCTAGTATTAGCTTAAGACAGATTGCCATATAATTATTTCTTTGCACCACCATCTTTTTCAAGTCTCTCTATATCTTTAAGTTTAGCTTCTTATTCGTAGACTTTATTGTTTAGAACTATAAAGAAAAGCACCATTCTACGCTCTATATTTGAGATTCTACTCATTGCTAGGTCCATTCTATCCAATCTATCTTGTAGTTGCTCCAAACGCATTTTAATTATAAAAAATGGCAAATTTTTTATACTTTCTATGAATTTAATCATAAAGTTTTAGGTTTAGAGAGGGATAAATCTTATTAATTGTAGAAAATAAACATTGCTATTGAGGGCGATTCATCATAAGCTTCTTTAATAGTATCCATGTCTTCTTTATGTTTATCAATCATGTTTTATATCAGAGTAGCAGCTGGAAATGAATGACTCTCGGCCTACTTATTTACATTCTTAGAATATCTTATTATTTAAGCACCAAAAAAATAAAGATTTTATAAATAATAAATTCTTGAATAGCTTAATCTAAGACTTAAATTGACTGTAAAAATGAATCTAAGTGAGAAACTTCTTCCATCTCTTCGTATTTTACTCTTGTATAATCGCATACTGGTTCTAATTACATCAGCTGCTCTTCCCAGAGCCTTGTCCTAAGCCATTTCCTTTTTCAAAGTATTGTAGGCCTTGACTTCTGCAGGTTCAAAGTTTGTTTCATTTGAGAGTACCACAACTATCAGGGAGACTAGCACGTTTCCTGCTATGAATGATAGCACTCCAAAGAAACGACCGAAAAATTAGCAGCAATTATAAGAATAGAATTATTCTATATAAGTGATGAATTAAATGTCTGAGGGTAGAGATCTCCATAACTCACAGTGATGATAGTAAGCCAAGCAGAGTTCAGAATTGGTTTAAATTTATCAGCATTATCAATCCCGTCTTTACTGACAAAAGACCTATAAGAATTAAGTAAAATTCTAAATACTTACAATTCACATGTACGAATAATAAAGCCAAGATAAAATATACTCACAACCATAATAAAGTCAACCATAAAAAATGGGCGATATTTCAATTCACTTTTTATGGTAAATATCAAATCTATTTTTTAGTCATGCCGTTTGCCCACTCGAATCGCTGCATTCGTGCTCCACGAGCAGTAGTGCAAATATATTCTTACTATCAAGTAACTTTTACAAAGTGCAATGATATTAATTTGATTAATTATAGGGTGAGAATAATTTTGTGATTCTATGGTAATATATTAAAAGATACTTATAACAGCATCAAAACTAAATATAAGTTTAGGTTAAATATATATACAAATCTCAAAAAATTACCTATATTAGCAACTCCCTCAATCTAGTTTCCCTCTAAAAGTAAAATTAACTCACGGTGGAGATATTGTCGAACATATTATTAATTCTAAGAAAAGTTTTGGTACTAAACCTGCTCTCTAAAAGCCTGCTTTAGGTGGGATTAATCTCTAAACTTTCATTCTTTTTAAAAGCCTTTAATATCTTATCAAAATCAAGAAGTCTATAGAGAAAAGTTTAAACTCAGCTAATTACAGATTAAGTTAGCTCATGAGATACCTAATTTTTATATGACTTACTAAAAATAATAGTAAAGAATACCATAGCCATTCTGTATTAATCAGTTTATGCATTTGAAATATAAGTGACATTATATCGATCAACTGTCTCTGTACTCGTGACTATTTCATTATTTCCATTAAGACTGGACACTTCAACTTCAGTCATTAATGTATTCACAGATATAGCCACTTCCCCCCTCGTTATATGTCACAACTCCTATGATTATAGCGACTAAGGCTACAACAGTATTTATTATCTTAAGATGTTTGTATATTGCTCTCTCTCTCTTAATCCTCGAAGCTTTAAGTTTTTTGTCTCCTTCGTTTACTAAAAAGTCAGGTTAGTTTTCAATATTATGACGAAAAAGATTAGAATTAGAAACTCAAATTCGGCTAGATTTTCAAATAAAAGTATAACTTACTCTTTAAGTTTGACTTCAGAGGCTCTGCTTGCTTTTTTTCGATTAATTTTTTTATTGAGATTTTCTTCGGATTATTAAATTTTATCGTAATTGTCTACTTAGAGGCCAGTTTACTCGTAGTCTCAGTTTTTTTTGTTGAAATATTTAGCGCCATTCAGACCCATATTCTCATCACCCTCTGTTTAAGGCATTTTTAAAAGTAATAATTAAAAAAGAATAATAATAAATTTAAACTTTAATTTTTTAAATGCAAAAAACTAAGATTCAAATTAGATGTTATAGCAGTACTGATTTTATTTACTGTAATTTTATTTAGATGCAATATATTTATTTAAAAATATCCTTTCATATCGTTATTATATGTTTATAACTTACTGCTTGATAAGTCTGAAACCTATCGTTATGGTACAAGATTTTAATGTTACTGGAGATTTTGCTATTAATTCCCCATTGTCCATAATTATGATAGCTTATTTATATAGGGCAAAAAATAGCATTTCCTTTGTCTTTTTGGCATGTATCAGTTGTTTTTTAGCATTAAGTGGGAATATCGGTGATCTTTAGATAGCGATATATTGAACAATACTTGATAGCTCACACTCTATCTATTTAAGTTCTTTGGAGACTCGGAACCTTATCGGGTTGGATCATATGGCAGAGTTATGATGAATGGCGGTTTTTAACTTTATAGTAAAAAACCCATTAAAAATGCTAAAATTAAATCAATAAAATTGTGTATCGAAAATTTTTGGTTTTTTGGCATTTAGAGGAGAATTGCCTGCAGTACTACTAATCTTTTTGGTTATTAGTTATTTAATCAAGTTTTTCTTTCGAATAACATGCAAAGTTTTTGGTTGCCCATTTTAGTCATGAGATTTTTAGGATGAAAAATCATATTCAAGTTTATCTATTTTTTTCTTCATCTAGCTCATTTTATAGTAGTTTTTACTATCTTTGAACCTTAATACGCTTTTTTATGTCAATGTATGATTTTGGATTGAAAACTATCTGTTTATAAGCATCGATATTTTATTTTGAAATCATAATCATATTAAAAAATTCGAACAATATAATACCTTATGAAAATTTCTAAATGCTAAATATAAAGAGCTATTTTTTGTCTAAATTCAATGCAGAAACAGGGTTGTCTGCGATTCTCTACAAATAATTATCATTGGAATTGATTTCATTATCTTCATTATGAAGTTTTTAAGAAATTTAGGCTTGCATGTAAGTCGACCGTATTTAAGGATCATTGGTCTGTCCTGTACCAACATCTAACATCCCTCCTTTGCTAAATTAAAATAATTGACATTCTATTATTATATCAAATTTATTTTCTAGATCGAACTTTTTTAATGCATCAAAAATAAGCGTTAGATAATTTTATAAAACTAAACTGATTTTGATTCCTGCCTAGCAGGGCTTATTGTTAGTCAACATAAAATGTTTTAGTTCTTCGATTTTTCAATTTTTGTCTTTATTTTTCTCATTCTCGACTTCAGCTCCAGTTTCGATACTACTTCTATGCTTTGTTAGCTATTATTTTAAAACTGGGGTTATCACTGTAAAAGTGTTAATAATTTAGGAATAATTTTAAAACATTAATTTTTTCATACACTTTAATGCGATTTTAATAACAAAATATTAATAAATTTATGAATGTTCTTAAGGGACCTTTTAGACATATCAACTTTGCTACATGGTTTTTTGACTATCAAATCTGTTTATTACTTGTTAATTTTTTATCTTAAAAAATTGAAGTCAATTCAAAAGTGAATTGAGATTTAGATTATGGGGACCCTCTAAAAGGAGAAATTTATTCATTCTGGCCAACTTTATATTAAAGTTAATTTATTAAAGGGGTTAATTTTGCGCTATGGAGTTTAGATGTAGGGGATTAACTATGGCTAAAGTTTTCGATTGATTCAGGAACAGTTTTGTTTTTTTATTATAATTCTAGAATAAAATTAAAATTGAATGCTACTATAATTTACAATAGTACTTAAATACTTTATTAGAAATGAAAAAAGTTAAACCAGAGATATTAGAATATCTTGGGCCTTAATTAAATAATCTAGATTAGTCAAACATACCAAAAGAGGTCCTAGGTAAACTTCTCAAAGATTGCTAGGTTTTTAATTCAGATATTTTAATAGAGGGAATTTCCTATTACACTATATTTTAAGGTCTCTTCGGTGATCTCAATATTTACGCTCTAAACTTGCTGGTCAATCAATTTCACATTCATTTCCTACCTCTTATAGTCTTAAGTCTGAAGAAGAATAATCGTCTCTATAGGCATTAATAGGTTAGGCATCTTATATAATTTAAGTGCCGTTGTAGTCTCTTATATCTCTTCCAGATATCAAAGATCCGTTTAAGCCAACTCCATTCACATTTTTCATCTGCTAAATCATTAAATTGCTTAGGGATGCGGAATTCTTAGCATTTTTCATTTCTTTATTGTGATCAGTTTGGCTTCTTGATCTGGATCTTCTTAACAAATCATAAGAATGCTGTATTTGCAATTTATTAGCATATTGTTAATGCTGCTGATATTCATCAAACTCTCACTTCTTCTTAAGGCTTGAGTATATTATATTTTGGGGACTGTTTTTAATGCTCAAATCGTTCACCATATTAACACTCATATCATCTGAAGCATCTCCATTATAAAAACAAAAAACTTGTTAGATTTGTAGATATATATATATGATACAAATTATGTAATTTTTATAAATATTATAATATGTTAAATTTTTTAATACTTTAATAAATAAATTAATTAAATAAAAAAAAGAGAGGGAGACTGAGCGGGAACAAGATGGAAGAAAAAGCAAAGGTTACTGGAGAGAGAAGGAAACTACCCGTATACTTAAAAAGTGAGGAATGCACGAAACAACAGCAATAAAAAATGATCTAAGATTATTTTGAATATTCAAAACGAGCTCAAGCCAATCAACTGTAAAAAGACTTAAACACTCAAGTTAGTAATAATAATAACTACAAATACTTGAACAAATTTTCTATTCCAATAGAAAACAATCGACAGCTTCATTTCTTTCAACCACAGAGAGAAGCTGATGGATGGGTCAGAAGAAACAAAAGATTTGCGGAAAACCATCGAAGAAAAAGAAGGATAGAAGCAATAAATAACAAAAGACAAATTGCAGCACAATTTACGGAACTAAAAATATGCATACAAAACGTAAGAGGATGGAACTCCAAATTGAAGTAGACTAAATAATGAGGGAGATAGAAGAAAAAAAGCCAGATTTCATAGGCCTCGTAGAAACGAGGTTATAAAAAATATTTGGTAATATTAATCAAAATATGACACAAACACAACTTGCTAGAAATGGAGGGATTATAACCCTCAACAATGGGAAGTTTTAAATGAAGACAGTAAAGACACAAAAGTAATATTTGACATGGAACATTTTGAATATCGAAGGTTACCCCTTACATATAATAACCTTATACATACAGCCGTATTAAAATGAGGAAGTGAAGGAACTTTAGAACAGAGTCATTTACATAATAAGATCAATAAAGCAAAAATGTGATAAACAAAGACTAATAGTGATGGGAGACTTCAACTTCCACATCAAAGAACTAGGCAAAAGACTAAGGAAAGAAGGACTAAAAGAATCAATACCGGAAGGAGTGGAGACTCACACAAGAGGCAATTAACTAGATTAAATCTTCTCAAATGTAGAAACTATCTAATGGGAATTAGATTAACTAAGATTAACAGACCACAAATTACTTTAAGTAAAACTAAAGATAAAATTTCACGAAAACGATCTGAAGATGACAGATAGAGAAAAGACAATAAAGATATCAGACGTGAGAAAATATGTTGGAAAACGTTCATAGAAGAGGGCAAAGAAATAAAAGCAGAGTACTTAGAATAACCGATAAGAAAATGTTTTGAAGATAAATTAGAGAGATAAATCAAAACAAAGAATTGGTACCAAGCAACCTCCATAATGGGCTGTTAAGAATAACATATCAAGCATCAACAGCGCATATTTGGACACCAAGGAACAATTCAAAGAAGCAATTAGAGATATGGAACATTGTTTGGGAAGAAACGACTTTAAAGGATTCTTCTACATTGTAAAAAGGCTAACAAAGAACAAAAAGTAAGCACAACCAATAAAAGGATTGACAGTGAAAGATGAAAGGGTGCAGCTTGGAGAACAAACCTTGAAAATAATAGTGGAACACTACAACCAATTGTTTAAGGATGACAGGAGTCAAAATGAGACACAATCATAGGTGAAAAAAGGCGATACAGCAATGATAAATGAAATAGCCACATTGGACTTCTGTAATGATACAGACGTTTTAAAAAGTATTACAGAATGTAACTTCAACAAAGCGATAGGACAAGACGGGTTCGATGGAAAAATGCTAGCTAAGTCAGATAGTCTCAAGAAGGTAGTTAGCTAGAAGATAGCGGAATGGATTAACTGCGGGAAATTCCCCAAATATCTGAAAGAGGGAAGACTAGTCCTGTTGGGCAAGAATTAAGGGGAACAATACCCAGAAATCAACAACACGAGACCTATAGTAATAAATTCACACTTAAGCAAAATAATCGAAAAAGTAATAATAAATATACTACAAGAACAGAAAAGTGAATTGCTAGAAACGGGAAACTATCAAAACGGATTCAAAGAAAACAAAAGCACTCACCTAAATCTTATCAGACTTTTTGATCATATCAAAGATTCTAGAAGGAAGAGTAAAAGTTGAGAAGCATATCTATTCATAGACTTATAAAAAGCATACGACTCTGTCTGGAAAGACAAACTACTGCAAATCTTATAGAAAAGAATAAAATTGGAGTAAGACAAACAATTGGTCGGATTGATTGAAGAGCTTTACAAGAACAACAAGATAATGTATGAGGGAGAGGAAATAAGGGCAGAGAAAGGTGTTACCTAAGGAAGCAGATTATCTCCGATGCTCTTCAAGAAGTCATTTACTCTCAAAAAGACCTAAAATCATTAATCTAATAAGGGAAATTATTAGCTTTCGCAGATGATATTCTTATAAATATGAGAAGTAAGCAGCAAATGATTAGAATACTAGAGTGTTTCAAGGAAATAGAAATAACTCACAACTTGAAACTAAATTAAAAAAAAAACTGTGTATATAAGTGACTCTAAAGAATTCAAAGATGTAAACACGATTAATGGAATTGCAAAAGTAGAACAAATGAAATATCTTGAGATGAACTTCTATTTAGAAACAAAAACCCTATTGAAAGGCACGTGGGATGAAATTAAATAGTAAACTTACTTTTATCAAAGCCTCACAAGATCAAGCAATGTAACGATTTGAGATACAATCATGGTCGCCTAAATCAGATCATTCATAATATATTAATATACACCATTGGCAGCTAGCTACGGGCTATGTAAAGCTGGAGGAGATAGATAAAATAGAAACTTAGGTGAAAAGAATAGCATTAAAAACCCCCAGAGATATTCCTAATAGAATACTTCGCAACATCTCACAACTTAAAGAAAGTGGAACTAAAGAAATAATAGAATAATTAGTTCTGAAGAGCATCAAAAAGGTAAAAAAAAGCATAGAAAAATGTTTAATGTCTAAAGAAACTAAAAACTAACTTTAGGAAAAGAAACAAGAACTTTAGAAAAGAAAAAAACTATTCATAACTAAAAATGTGATGGACACAATGATGGCAATAAATCAAGGGAGGACGATTGTAAGTTACGGAATGAGCCACTATTGTAATGTACACAAAACTTTTTTGAATTCAACCCACATGAAGAATTGCAACTTAATGAATGAAGCTGGGGATCGGATCAACAAGATTCAACAAAATTCTGAGAGACAATAGACTTATAGATCTGAACTTTAAAACACAAATAGATTTTATTGCAAACATGGTCTGGCTAGACGAAAGAATAAGGGGACTTGAGAACAGAGGATACTACTAGAAAATTAATAAACTCTTTAAAGTAACCTATGTGAAAAAACAACAGATTAAAACAGAAGATCTAAATGGAGACTTGGAATGAGAAATCTGAACATCCAAAATGTGAATTAACAAACATGATGTATAAATAGCAGAATGTAGAGAGATTTATAATTGAAATTCAGAATTAATTAAATAAAAAAAAGAGAATCTAATAATCGATTTTAAGAAAGAGAGATAACAAGATGGAAGAATACAAGAAGCCTTACAAATGCAAACCATACCAAAGTCATGACTACAGGAAGAGGAACTTCATAGAGGATAACATTGATCAGAAAGCACGATTCTGGTAGAAGGTAAAAGAAGTCAGTGAACACAGAGACAGAAACAAGGACCAGGAAGTTCTGGGAGCACTAAAGCTAATCGGAGCCTATCTTTCAGATCTTTGCTAAGGATTGGATGAGCATGTAGAGATACTACCTGATGTTCAACCTTGAGGTAGAATCAAGATTTTTTTGAAATAAGTTGAAATTTAAATTCAAATTTATAATTAATAATAGCAATAGTAAATGTAATAATCAAAAATGGAAATCTAAAAAAAAACGTTATTATTTCTCCATTCTCCTTCATACTTAGCTCCATTAGCTTGAGTGTAATTTTTCTTGTGTTTTTCTTAGTCTTCAGTTGACTCTTGCTCGCATGTACTTCTCAATCGATCTTGGTGCCACCCCTGTAAAATTAATTTTTTAGATATGTTTTTTGTAACTTACATTTTAAATGAATGACACTGCACCTTCTGATCAGACATGTTTTCATATTCTTATATTCTTAATTTATTTTTTAATACAATTCACTTTATTTCAAAAAAATCGTGAATTAATGAAACTGGAGATTGGCAAGTCAGGAATTACGGTGGAAGAGAAGACGGTGGAGATAATAAGAGAGAGAAAGAACGAAATGCTATGGCAGACAGAATTTGAAGAGAATGGGACTAAAAACACGAACATGTACTCTCAGATTGACATGTGGGACGAAATGGTTTTGAAGAACGAATCTCAACTGTATATGGTGATAGTCCATGAGGAGCAAGAAGGGGGATTCAGTGAAAGAGTTGATGAAGGAGCATAAGTGGAAGAATACCTATTTCCACAGACGGAGCTCGACAAAGAGAAAACTGAGAATATAGTTGGAGCGGTTGGTAAACCCAAATTAATCTAAACTCAGACTAGAGATGAACCCAAGAATTTAAAATGCATAGCAGGATAAGAAGCAGTTGATTAGAAGGGAATGATTCAAGATGATGCAAGAACTGAAGGAAAAAATAATCAACAATGTCTAAATGAGGAAGAAGGAGAGCAGCAGAAAAAGTAGGATTGAATTGTAAAGAATTAAGTCTTGCTAATTATACATCAGTATTTATAAATTCTGCATTTATTTTACCTTAAGTTATTATCTATCTATCTCTATCTATGTTAAATTTTTATTGGCTTTTAAGAAAATCAATTTTTAAAAAATTTTTTATAAATAACAATATTTTCGAATATAAGATTATCATGATAAATTTGAATTAAAGTATAAATTATTAGAAGTGTTTTTCTACGATTTTGAGATTATTAATATGTTTCCTTTTTGTATTTGTCTTCAAATTAACCTTAGGTAAAAACCATAATATTTATTTTTTCAATATGGATATATTTAATTAACAAATTATGAGTTTTAAATTGTTTTAATGATTATTGTACTTTCTAAAATCTATGGTCAACTTAGTTAAAGACGAAATAGCTTTTGGAATGTACTTGTGCTTGGGTTTTTTCTAAGTTACGCCTTAAGGTTTCTGATTGTTAAAAGACTATCTCTTCCCCTTGGTATCTAGTCCCATTTAACCATATTTGGCTTTAGTTAAATTTAAATACAGAGTGGTATTATTTCTCTTCATTGCGCTATTCCTCTCTGATGTCTTTTTATGTTTCGTTGTTTTGGCTTATACAAAAGAGCTCACTAATTTGTCGAAACTCTGGTCTTGATATTAATTTGCTTCGGCTTAGTGCAGGTGCTTCATACTATCCTAGTCTTTTTAAAGTAAATTATTGACTTTCTACTTCTATTTTAGGCATAAATCTAGATTCTTGTGAGCGAAGGATTCTTTAATTACCTTTTAGTTACTAAAAACGGCTGGTTAATTCATAGTCGCCCCTTTCAAACCCCAATTGCTATTGCTTCCATTGCCTTAAGAAGCGCTATTTTTCTAGTGAAACTTTGTATCAGAGTTCTTAGTTGAATGCATAGCATTAAGTTACATATAAGTGTTTTAATAAGCACCTGAATTTTAAGAAGAAAGTTTTCCCTTTTTTGGCGTGCTAATATCTGCTTTGGCAGTTGTGGTTGATGGGAATAGATAATTGGGCTTGTTAATAAGTGTTTACTTATAAGTATTTGATTACCTGCCTGTATAAAGCTATTGCTAAAATTTGGTTTGATTCAAAGAGGAATACGATGGACCTCTAGCACCATATTTTGTCGTATTGCCACTCATAGCTTGCTTGTTCGTTTTAGTATAAGACTGATAATTGATCTTTTAAATTGAGTTATTGAATTCTTTAGGAGTGTTAATTTTATTAGACCGTTTTCTTTTGACAAGAGGGGAGTTTGAAGTAGACCTGATTCGATCAGTGACATCATATTTACTCAAAGAATTTGACTTTGATCTTGGTAACATGCCCTTTTACTTGATGGGAACACTTTATCTCGCGTAACTTGATGCCATTTATTGCAGCTTAACTTGAGATTTCTAATACTTATTGATGGGAATCAATATAAAATTTTATTTAAAGAGGGATATTAATGATTATATAAGTCTGGCTAGTTTAAGCCCGAGTAATTAATTTCCTTAAAACTTTAAATAATGAGAGTTATTTGTGGACAGTGTAGTTGAATTTAGCGTTGTATTTGATAAGATTTGTTACAATTTCCAGAAATAAATAAATAACCTACAATTTATACACGCTATTTTATTACTAATTTTATTTAAATATATTAAAATGGCACGTATCTCGAAATAGATGAAATTTTGAGATACGTGCCAAATAAATCGAATTAATAAATTAAGTTACATTAATCTCTATATAAATGAAATTAAGTTTTTAATAATTTAAAGTTCATATTTATAAAATTATTCAAATGCATAATTAATACTTTTATCCCATAGACAATGTTAATTATTTTTAAATCTTTATGTAAATTATATTTTATTTTAATATAATAATAAAGTTTAAACTGATCACTTTCTGAACTTTAAATTATTAAAAACTTAATTTCATTTATATAGAGATTAATGTAACTTAATTTATTAATTCGATTTATTTGGCACGTATCTTAAAATTTCATCGATTTCGAGATATGTGCCATTTTAATATATTTAAATAAAACTAGCAATAAAATAGCGTGTATAAATTGTAGATTATTTATTTATTTCTGGAAATTTTAACAAATCTTATCAATTGGCTTATGTGTTAGCTGAGATGCTATTATCATTCGTTATTTAGGGGGAGTGTAAATCTAATTAGGTTACATAATTGTGATATCTTGGACCATTGAACTAGGAAGAAGGATCTTACTCTAAAATATGCAGATTTAATTAATCAGTGATAGACTTACTAAATTATTAAGTGGCTGAAAACTCTTTTCTAGTTTGCTTAAGAGAATTCGTTTTCTACATTTATAAACATTAAATGCTTGTTTAATAATATTGACAAGTTTATTGCTTAATTTATTTTTGTTATTAAAATTATTATAATTATATATGATATAACAAATCAAACTCTAAAACTTAAAACAGTTCCTTAACATTTTACTTAAAATTATTCAATTTGTGATAATACTTGCATCAACCAGGACCTCATATAACTTTTCCTACCTTAAGATTTCCTCTTCTAGCTGTAAAAATTCACCTGATCTCTTAAATCTCTCGAAATGCTCTTTAAGTCTTACAAGACCGTAGGCTAGCAACTCAATAAATAAATATTCATTGGGTTTTATTGCAAATTGAGAAATTTATCGTCAATGGCGCTCTTTACGTCTTTATTTACGTTTAGAAAAACTTGCCCCAGGGTTTAGGTATTCTTGATTTATTGCGAGAGCTTTTTCGTACTTATCTTACTCGTTTTCGTCCACAGTGCAAGATTTATAATAGTACCTCAAATCCGCATAGAGTGAAAAGAGTATAGGAGCTTCATCGTTTTGGACTTATAATAATAGAAATACTAGCTGGCAATTGGTATAATCAAGACCATGTCCAAGCTCTGATTACTACCCACACTTGGAGGAAGTAATATGTAAGAATTATTCTAAAATGTTTAATAGACTGGCTTAAAGCTGTGATCATGCATACCAAGAAGTTTTTTACGATAAGTATGAAAGTCAGATACCTCCATTATCTGAGAACAAATCAATAGCTGTAGTTTTTATAGCTAGTTATGAACCATACTCCATAACTAAATACAGCTCAAGTCTGATATTAAAATCATCTTTTATGTTTCTCAGCTCTTAAATACAAATGAGTAAGCCCATACATTCGATGAAATGCCAGAAAAAGATGTAGATAAGTGAAATGTTTCCATGTTACTATGTTGAAAGAAGTTTCTCATCGTCACTCATGCTGACTTCTACATAGCATGCCTGAACATTATAAGAGGGTGTATAGATAAATATAGAAGCATTTCTTCCACCATATTAGTAACCTAAGTACAAACCAACCGTAATTAAAGTTAGAATTGCAATTATTAGGAGACAGAGCTTAATTATAGTGCCTTCTTTGATGTATTTTAACCAATTCATTGGCTTTTATTTGTTATTAAAATAGTAATCTTGCGCTTTAAAAATTACATAGAGCCTAATTGTTCGTAAGAAACAGGGCAATATACTCATAGGCTCGCATATTGATAATAAAGTTAACCCGATTAAACAATCACAGAAATAAAAAAAATTATAGATGTAGAAGTGTGACTGTTTAAAATATATTAAAAATTTTACAGAATTAATGTCAGAAACAGCTTGATTTTAACACATTCCATATTCTTAATGATCTGTTGGAATATTTTTGGCCTCTCGCACACATTTATAATATAGAACTTGTTATAGCAGCATTATTAAACAAAAAAGCATGTTTCTTATTGTCGAGAGGATTATCAGATTTGGTGAACGTTTTTTCAGGGGTTATCGGTTTCTACGTTTAATAAGGATAGGAAGTACAAATAGCAATATAATTGTTACTACGCCTAAGAATACTGATTTATTTTTAAATATGAGGTCAATAAAAAACTATTCTAAAATTAATGATTTTATAATAGAGCTTGATATTAACCATCCTAGATTTTCATCATCATCAGTTGAATAAATATTAGAAATAAAAATAAAAATCCATTTGGGTATTCTAGTTAAATTTGCTATCATTACTCAGATTCATTTTGTTTACAATATAATAAAATGAAATTTCAATTATTTAATTTGATCTAAAGCTTGTCTATTATATCTGAAGATAGCAATTATATTTCAAAATCACTTGTTAAATTTTCTAAAATAAAACTTTTCTTAAAATTTCGAGGTGGATTTATTTTATGATTCCTTAATATATTTATTTTAGCAACTTTTTATTGCCCATTAAATATAAATGTCACAAAACTAGTTAAATCAATAATTAATAAATGATGACTTAGGCGTCCATCATCAATTTTCCTCAAAATCGAACATTTTAGACCCCACTACTGTAGTAAACCAGAGATTCGTTAGAAAAGACCGTCTGGTCAAATTTCTTAAAATCCCCCGTAATCAGTTGTGCCTCAAAAGAACTTTAAAATATACTTAAAAATATTAGCGAAATCCACTAACTTTTGAAGATTAATTATGCGTTAAATTAAATGCATATTCAAGATATATTCAATCCTAATAGCAATAAAATTCATTACTTTGATAAGATTTTCAATGAATATGTAAGTAAAAAGATTTACAAATAATTAATTTTATGTCAAATTTGATGAAATTGTTTAATTTAATTGTATTTTTTAGGCTGATCCAATAAGGTCTGAATAGATTGAGGAATGCTTGTAGAAATGGGAAAACACCCTAATATTAACTTTCACAAACAACAAATAAAGTAAGTTTTAACAACTCGTTTTTAACCTCATATTAAATAATCGTTAATTTAGACAAAGGATTTTTTACAAAGGAAAACAATTTAGTAAAGAATATTATTCAAACAACTCCACAAAGTATGCAAATGTTAAACTAGAAATAAATGTAAAATAATGCAACTTCAATTGCAATTATTAAGAGTCCAGTTAGTAAGAATTAGTATTTTAGTACCACGAGTAAATAACTGAAAATCTAATTTTCATTTTTTGCACTTGGAAACGAAGGGGCTCTGAATTTTGGTAAATTTGCTTTGGATAAGATTAAAACTAAGAAAGATCCTGCTGACATAGAAATTAAGTTCAATGTATATTATAGGTTCTATGTGATAATAACAAATGCTTATATAGATGTTACAATTTTAACCTAAATTATTGAGGACCAGAATTATGATGAGATGGTTTTTAAAGGGCTTACGAGATATGAAACAATTGATATTGAACAACTCTTAATTTTTTTCACACTCTCTGTAAGCTTTGATTTAGTATTTATCTTATTTAAGTAAAACTACTATAACGAATATTTGGCTAAAAAAGTATGACTAAAGAGAAGACAAGCTGTATCATTTAGTAATGCAAATGACACTAATGAATCCATCTGATGCTTAAAATAAAAAAAAGACCAATTTTCACATATTCGATCTAGCTGTTCCTGTGTAGACTTTATATCCATCATTCAACAGTCTAAACACATTTCTAAGCAGTTCTCTTACTTCTATATCAACTTTCTTAAGAGAGTTTTACATTTCAAAACAAGTTACAGGAGCAGATTATGATAGTAATCACTTGACTAGATACTTAAGAAAAAGTTTGATTGGCCATGATATTAATATCATGCCTTTGCTTTTCGTCAATAGTTAAGAAGACTATAAAGATGAATCTAAATAAATTCTTGCTTTCACTTAACAGTATTATTTTTGTTTAATTTAATTTTATTGTAGAATATAAGGCATGTACAAATAAAATGAAGAAGGATAAAGTTAGAATTTCTCTCCTAAGGGTTAAAATGTAAATGATTAAGTCCAAACAAACTAAATGGTAGATAAATTGTCTCGAGAGAACAACGATCTAAAAAAATAAATAGACTTTATGAAAAAAACCTATAAGAAAAAGCTTGATGAATTCAGAATTATGCTTGGAATAGATGCTGATCTTGAAGCGTTAATCAAGGCTAACCCAACTCTAAAGAACAATAAATTCTCAAACTTTACAAAGAAGCGAAAGAAAGAGCAGAAACATTAGGCCGTATTAATCGTGACTTGGATAAAAAGTTAAATTATTTGTAAAATGAGGTAGATGAGATCAGGACTGATAAGAATGATCTTGAGACCAAATATTGGAGGCAATTCAGAGCAATGGAAAATAAAATTCATAATATGGCAGATGGAATCCACCACCACGATAAGGAGTTTTAAGAGTAAATTGATGAAGTGCTAAAACAAAGAAAGGTCAGTATTGACAACACTTTCAAATAAAATTAGGATACACTGGATAGTAAGGCATCGTTGCTATTCAAATTGAGAAAAAATACTGAGAATAATACTGGTTTAATTGGAAGAATGTTCGATAATAGGATTAAGCATAGTCGGATGCAGAGAGAGATAATAGGAGGGACTTATTAGCAAAGAAACGAGATCATAAGGAAGAACTATAAAATCATCAGTATCAATGTCTAATGTAAAATTCAGATGAAAAACTAAAAAATGCAATACAAGACTTCAAGTAACTAAAAGGAGAAGCACAGCACATGCTTTCTTAATCTAGAGAAGAACTTCTTAGTCTATATCAAATGGTACATCTATAGCAATAATTTATTGATTAAGTGGAGGATGGAAAATATAGTCAAGGCATGCACTCCCACTTTGTCCCACCTGCTTTGATACCTCTCATGCCAAATAAAGATTCTCACAAATAGCTATTCGAGGCCTTATGCAAGAAAAAAGTCAAGGAAAGTATCTCTTCTCAAAATTACATAGACAAATAATTGCGAAAGAAACTTGATAAGTAAGAGTTTATCGAAAGTATAATGTTGAAGACTCAAACTATTTAATAAATGAATCAGCAGTCTATTGCTAAATGGGAAGAAAGAATGGCAACTTTAGACTTAGACAAACTGAGTAATTAATTCTCCCCTACTAATTCTTAAACATCACAAAAAGTGAACAAGAAAAATTCTTAAAAAAGTGTCAGCAAAACTGGATTAAAACCCAAAAATTAACAAAGAGAAATAGTAAATAGCAAAGTGGTATTTCTTAATTTGGAAAATTTAAAGAGATAGAGTAAACTAAATAATTTACACTATATTATTTATTTTAAATTGATCTGCGTTTACAATTAAATTAGATTAAGCATTAAAGACAACTAGTGTACTTATAAATTAAAAAATTTAATTGTTAATGTAGAGGATATAGATCCTTCAAAATTAAATTATCAAGACATTCAAAAATGAATATTAGAGCTACAAGGAGGATACTAAGAATTATAT
>ARYC01000533.1:0-12666 GCA_000711775.1 Oxytricha trifallax | reverse complement strand
TATTCAGTCTTTATAGAACGAGGGTGAATAACATAAGTCTCGAGGCCATTATCTTCTCTTATTCCACCAAGTATTGCATAAGTTTAAACCTTAACCTTTTAATCATATACTTCAATGTTGCTGTACCTCTTATACCAAGACCTTGTAATGAAGGTATTAAAGGTGAATACTGCCTCATCAGCGTGTATGAACTTTATATTATGCTCTTAAGCCCTTTGCATTTAATCGAATATATATTTTAAATTATCCTTATAAAATGGAACATTAAAGTCAATCACTCTCTTAATGCGATTGACTGTCTTGTAAGATATTCCATTCTTTTTATATATGTTCGCTATAGATTAAGCAGAGATGTGAAGCTCAGGAATTTGGCGATGAAACATCACAGCCTTTAGGCTATAGAGAAATGAGCCCAGTATTTAAGAGTCTTATCATTAATAAGATATTCAATATGATGCTGCTAAAATTTTAAGGGTCTCTTAGGCTTAGAATTAAGATGCTATCTCTTTAAATTCAATGCTAATAGACAGTGAGACCTCACAGTTGCTGGAGATTTATGGAGTAGCCTTGCTATAGACGTATAATTCAGAACAGGCTTGAGTTATTCACTATATTCATCACATCCATATCGCAACTTAAACAATAAATCTATATACTCACTGTCATAAACTGACCCCAAACCTCGCATATACTCACTTAAAATACTAATATTTAAACATTAAACCCCTACATAAACCCTATTAAAACCCCTAATAAAGTATGCACTAATAGTCTACTTTTATCAATCAAAAACTCAATCAAACTACTGAAAGGGTTTTGGGGTTTTGAATGAGCCAATGTAAAAATGAGAATAGGAAATAATATTTAATGAATGAGGAATATATTTAACATATACAATGAAAGGAACAATGAATGAAGAGGTTATTGTGATGTGAAAGGGATTTAGAAATTTAGAGAGAGAAAGGTTTTGTTAGGGTTTATGGAATTAAAGAGAGTGACTGATGCACGCAATATAAAAGCCAAAGAATCTTTATGTGCTTTTTATTTATATCATAAAAAACAGTTTATTACACTATTTGTTTTCTTTATATTCTGAGGATTATTCATAAATTTTATTGAACTAATGCACTTTATTATTTCCATTATATTCTTAAAGCATTATGGATTATATTAATATTAATTATATATATAGCTATATTATTTTAGTTACTAATACACATAACTATAAGTTGTATCTTAATTAAACTATAAATAAATTCAATATTTTATATTACTTTCTCTCTTTGCTTTTACATTTTTTAGTTAATTTAAATAATTATCATTTAAATAAATGATTAAGTCATTTTTATTAAAAATCAAGCTCATAATAATTAATATGAAATTATTAAAATACATAAAAATACAAATTAATTATGTATATATGAGTTTAAGGTTTTAAATGTTGTTGCGCACAGTCGAAAATATAATAAATTATTGAATTTTATAGTTTATAGTATTTTTAATGAGTGCTTGGCAGTTGTTGCTTTGCTCATTAAAAACTAATATTTAATAATATTAAATGTTTTAGAAATATAATTTATTGGGAATAATTTTTTAGTAAAAGGATTTCTTAATCATATTATTTTTTATATAATAATTTATTTCCTAGAAAATTGATTAGTTGTGAAATTAATTTTCAATTATTAATGTTTATATTTATATTACTCTACGATTCAAGAATCTTTAATAAGGGTTACGAATTTAATTTTATTACAAATATTTTTTAATTTATCATACCTTGTATGTATAATGACAAGCTATTAGCAATTGAATTAATATTTAATACTTTATTTAAAATTACATATTAAACTACACATTAAGTGATTTAAAAAAAATATTAAAATTTATAATGAAAATATTACGATTATCTTGATAAGAAACTACTCTATATTTGAAAATAAAACATTTGCACGCATTTATATGCTGCTAAATTTCATATAAAATCTACAGCTTAATCAAAATTTTGAAATAAATATATAAGATAATCTTAAGAATTCCCTACTTTCACAAAAAATCTAAATATATAACTCTATTTTAAAAAATCAGAATTTTATCAATGTTTTTTTAATTTTCTTCTAAAAACTAAACTATCGAATAAAATGAAGATATTTGAATATAATCATAAAGCAGATTGATTAATTTTATAAAATTAAAAAGATTTATGTTTCTCCAAAATCAAAATATAAAAATATTAAAAAGATTAGTAAAATTAAGATAGATTTATTCGAAAAATCATTCTGCTTCCATATAATTCTCTATAAATAAAATCACAAAATATGACAAGGAATTTTGCGTTTTTAGATTCGTCAGCTTCAATTCTGAGTCTCTTGTTTCTCTCGTCGATGAGGGAAAGCTTGATACCCTTGGCTGGGAGGAGTGAGATGACGGACTTTTTGCCCTCTCCGATAACGAAGACGTTGTTGACTCTGGTGGCGAAGGAGTGTCCTGCGGCGTCCTTGATGTGAGCAATATCGAAGCTGCTTGGATGCTTTTCGATGTGTTGGAGAACACCGACTCTTCCGATGTTGTTACCACCGACGAGGAGAACTTGAGCTCCGTTCTCGAACTTAATGAGGCTCTCAACTTCGTTTGTCTCGAGATTCAACTATAAAATAAGGATATTAAATATAAATATTTTCAAAGAAGAGAGAGCAAAATTTAAGGAGCGAACGAGAACAAAGAAATAATTGCTGCCGTTGCCTCTTAGTGAGAATTCTGCTGATGCTTACCTTGACGGTATCGTGCTTCTTGATGTCTGGGTGGGGGAATCTGAGGGTTCTGCCGTCGTGGGTAATAACGTAGGGAACTTTGTTGGGTCCCATGGCCTTTCTTCTGATGGAGCAGAGCTTGAATTGAGCTTCCTTGGCGTCGATCTTGTGAGCTTGGTATCTACCCTTGACGTCGTAGAGGATTCTGAAGTGTTCTCCAGTTCTGTCAATGGTGACAACGTCCATAAATCTTTTGTTTAACATTTATTTTTTAAGATTCCATAATACCGAGTGGGAATCTGGGGTCTCTTCTGATCTTGCCGTCGATCTTGATGAGTCCTTCCTTGTCTTTAACGATCTTAATAGCCTCTTGACGAGAAATTGCATATCTCAATCTATTTCTAAGGAGTACAGATAGTGGCATGCTTTCCCTTCTCTTGTGGGGACCGGTACCGGCTCTGGTGGCGTAAACTCCTCCTAATTTGTTCAACATCCAGTGGGATGGGGCTGCGATTCTCTTTTGATGCTTCTTGGGTCCTCTTGCCTACACTATATATGAAAAATTAAAAATTCCTTTATATCATGACTAATTAATCCAATTTAAATTATTAAATTTAACACAATGTTAATGCTTGATTAGAACTTACCATTTTCTCTGCTAAGATATATATTAATAATAAATAGTTCGAGTTGACCTCAATTCATATATAGCACTTAATATATAATTTTCAGTTATATTAAACCAGGCAATTATTCCAAAAATTATTTATGATTCCCTTTTGTCAATATTAATAATGGCTTACTTGATTTTATTAAAAGCTAACCCACTTTTTATCTAAAATATATGATTCCTAATTAATTAGTTAACGCAATTCCTCAATATCTATTTTATTAATTCACAAACCTATTATTAATTATACATTACTTATTTATTAATTAAAAGTCTAATAAGTTAAAGTGCTGTGTGCACTCACTCTCTCATTAACTTTTTATGTTTAATTTAGTTGTAATAATTTATTAAATTTGAGAATAGAAATAAAATGGGTTAAATTTTGAACTGCTGCAATAATGCCGAAATGAACACTGGCGACTACGCTCTCAGTAAGTAGCAAAAGTCTGGAAAACCTTAAAGCTCCTATCCCAGTACACTTACTATTGACCCTTATTAACATTCAAATTAATTTTTATTCTAATTATATAAGTGACAGTAGATAAAGGGGTTTTGGGGGATTTTGAATAATTTATATTTTTTAATTCTTTATGGTATAGGTTAAAACACAATCGTAATGAAAAATCGCAATCCCTTCTAGTCTAAAATTCAACTTAAAACTACCATTGAGACTGAGCAAGTAAGTAATCTTATTATTGATTTGTTACAAATGAAAAAGACATTAATAAGCCAAACTTTTACTATGTTGCCTCATATAATTATGATAAAACAATAAAGGAATAGCTTCCTTTTTTAAATTTTGTGATAAAGGAAGTGATATAATGTTTTAGATATTTCTAAAATATGTTATTTCGTATCTTTTTGGCACCAATATATCAATAAAACTTTGAATTATTACTTAAAATGTTAACTTTAGGATTACCCCAGAGGATAAGCTGTCTTTTAATCAAAAGAAGGCCTTAGTGGTGTCCAAGATGAGTATATCTAGTTTATGATTAACTTTATTTACAAGTAATATATTCAAATATCTAGAAGCAAAATCTACAGATGAAAAGAAACTTCCAAAACAAAGATAAACTAGGAAAGCAATTTGAGATAGAAGTAGATAATGGCTCAACTACTCATGGAAGCAACAGACTTTGAGAAAGTTTTAATTGCATTGAAAATTGTCATAGAATCAACAAACATTGTGGAAAGACGAAGCTTTGCACTGAATGTGATATATGCTTAATTTATTATTTTACTTACAAGTCTTAGAAAAGTTAACAATTTATCTTCTGTTTTTTGTAATAACTTTCCTTTTAATTATCTAAATTTTGTTACTATCTTTTCATATTGAGAGTACATTTTGATATAGATGATAAGAAATACTGCCATTTTTAAATCTTTGATAATGAAATTAATTGAATAATGAAAGCTAATCGTTAATAGTGTGATTGCTTCTAAAGATTTCTAAGTTTTATTAGGATCTCAATTGAAGATGGTTTGAATTGAGTAGAAAAAGTGTAATGAAAAAACTCCAACTAATGTTTTCTGTAAACCTTACATAAGGGATGAGATTCCTGAACTAGCTAAAAGTGAATCAGCATTAGCTTTGAGATAAACATATCTTGAGTTGATAGGTTAGGTGACTCTGTTGTTACCGTGACCATGTGCGAAAGTTGTATTACTCATCCATTTATCGTTGAAGTTTCTTAGTTGAATGGCACTTATTGGTTGTGGATCATTCACTACGAGCCAGTTTACTACTTCACTGCAGGGAGGGGTAGTGAGGGAACCCTGGTAGTGATAGAGGTTATGATAGTTCAGCTTTCCAAGTAGTTTCATAGTGGGAATAGTCAAGGCACTCTGATTCTTGTAGTCAACATGAAGAGCATCTATAAAGTCGTTTGATTCATTGCCACCATCCTCAACATCAAAAGATACGGATACTACAGCTAACTAGGAGCTGCCTGGTTGATTGTGAACGAAATGAATCTCTAAATCGTAATGTTTCCCGTCAAATGTGTGCTCTGATGGAGCATGCACGTGGAATTGAAGCAAGTTGTAGGTGCTCATAACACCATCTGGAGTCCACATAGCGAGTATTCCGTTTGTGAAGTCTATTTGATAAGTAGTACCTAGGTCATTAAGCTTGACTCCAGCTATGAGACCTTCATTCATTATCATATCTAAAACATCACTCTACACTAATTTCTTAGAGTTGGCTTATATAATTTATTATCGTAAATATAATAATAAAGGGAGTTAATTTTAATTAGATAATTATAATAAATTTTTAGATTTGATTTAAAAAATAAATTAAATATAGTAGTTCTTAGAATAAAAAAATTGGACACATTTAAAATCTATTTAATAATTACTAAAAATTCAAATTTCGTTTGTAAGCTTCAAATGATTAAATTAAAATAAAAATAGAAATTTTAAGAATAATAATTTCTTATTTATGAAAAATCTTTATATTTATGTTAAAATATTCTCTACTAAAAAATATTGATAATAAATTTTGTTTTTTGCCTGATGGACTGCTGAAACTAGTTGGTAAATCAATAGGTGATTAGGAAGTACCCTACACAAAAAATGGTTTATTTTCAAGATTTGAAATTTCTTCAATATTTTTGAGATGATTTCAATTTTTCTCTATGTTTCCAATTGGCCATAGTTATATTTTGAGAGTAAATTGGGAAACTTTCCCATTTATTATGTATTTTAGTAAATTTATTAATAAATTATCACACTTACATTAGAACAGAATCCATCTTTCCAGTTTGAGCCACCAGACGAGTAGTCAATTGATCCTCCTCCTGCATTTAAAATAATTAATTTCCCCATTTTATATATATCTGCCGCAATTTCTTATAATTCCAAAGAATATACAAATAGTCTCATAATAATTATTATTATGATTAGCAGAAGAAGCAAGTCCCAAAATTATTAAGAGAGCTGGTAAATTTGTTTTCATAAGTCTAAAAAAGGATATTTTCAAATCTAAGTTTCATTATTTACCTTATAAACGGCTTTAGGGAGCAGAAATTGCAAAGTTTATTCAATATAAATATTAATTATTAATATAGACTTGACAAAATTTTAATACTTCCTAATTTTAAACCTAAATCAAGAGAGTATTTTATAATTATTAGTTGGAAAAATTAAAATAAATCTATTAAGATCAAATATGAGAAGTAAATAATAAATAATTTAATTAAATATTAATGATAATATTAAATAACATTTTAATTAATGAAGTGTGTTAGTAATAATAATTGAAAGTTTCTCCTACAAAATTAAATATTTTATAATTTTACGAAAAAACATTAAATGTGTAAATAAATAAGTATCATAAAGAATATTTATAATTATTTATCTTGAATTTTTAAGTTTATGAAATCTTATATTTTATTTAAATAATTTGTTAAAGTAATTCAAACAATTAAGAAATTAACAATTGAGATAATTCCAATTAAAGCCATTTAGAATTAACAATTTTAATTAGTAAATTGAAAATTGTATAGATCCCTATATAGATTTTTTTATTAAAGATATATTTTAGCCAATATACCCGTTTGATATTATAAAGAAGCCTAACCCATCATACTTGAGTCTACTTTCATATACACGAATCGCTCATTTAGTGGTTGCACAGCTCTGTTATTGCCGTGTCCATGTGCATAAGTTTGATTGTTCAGCCATTTAGCATTGAAATAATTAATTTAAGTCTTTGAGATAGGCTGAGGGTCATGAACTACCAACCAGTTTACAATCTCGCTGCAGGGAGGAGTTGTCAGAGAGCCCTTGTAGTAGTAGAGATTGTTTTTCTTAAGTCGGTTTATTAAATTCATAGTAGGAATGGTCAAAGCTGTCATGTTTTTAGAATCCAACTTAAGAGCAGTAATAAACTCATTGTCTCTATCTCCACCATCCTCAACATCAAATTGAACTGAGAGTACTGCCAACTTATTATCAGAGAAATGCTTGTGTACGAAATGTATTTCTAAATCGTAATGTTTTCCATCGAAAGTATGCTCTGAT
Source organism: Oxytricha trifallax (assembly GCA_000711775.1). Lineage (NCBI taxonomy): Eukaryota > Ciliophora > Spirotrichea > Sporadotrichida > Oxytrichidae > Oxytricha > Oxytricha trifallax. The sequence continues at coordinate 5,220 of ARYC01000533.1, read as the reverse complement.
GGAGAATGTACATGGAATTGCAAAAGTTAAAACGTTTCTGGTTCAGCTTCATAGTTCCAGAAACTTATTGCGCCATTATGAAAATACTTTGCATTTTAAATGCTTAAATAACTACATTTTTCATTGATCAGTAAATGCAGTTTGAAAAGTATTGACCAAATCTTTAAAAGCGACTCCCTGCATGTTATTCTAAGACACCAATATTTCAATAGTGTCTGATTTCTTTAATCTTCCAACATTCGCAGATTTACTAGAATAAGAGAGTGGGATGTCTATTGGAGATTAATTTGAACCCTACAAAATGTATTAAAAATTTGAACAATTTTCTTTATCAAAATTTAAAATATAGTGTTTTACACATTAACTTTACTGTGGTCTTTTAAATATGAATAGTTACACACTTCAGTAAAAGACTGTTTTATGAAATATAATTTTAAAAATTATAACTTACACTAGCACATGCTTCGTTCCAATCCGCTCCGCTCAGGCTGTAGGATAAAGACTCTTCTGAGCCATAGTATAAAGAAAATTACAAGGAAATTGAAATCACAAATATTGCAAGCACCATTGTGAGATTGTTTTGCTTTTGTATAGATTTGCAGTTAAATATCATTTTATTTCTAGTTATAATTTTTTGGTATAATTAATTATAGTTAAGTTTAATCCTGAAATTAACTATAAATTAAAGTTTAATACTTTTTTATTCAATTTCAATATATCATTATTTAACTTTAATATTAAGATTAAATGTTAATGAAATTACAAAGGATTTATTTTTATGAAAAATATTTCTATTTGTATTATGATATTTCTGGTTAAGTTTGTTGGTAACTAATTCAATTAAAAATATCAAGGAAATAGTCCAAAATAGTGTTTGTTTTATCAAACTTTTAGTAAATTTTTCTAGGTCCAAGGGGGTTTACGGGTCTGTTATTTCCTTGATGCATCATTGCAAAAGTGTTGTTTTTAGGCCATCTCTTGTAAAAATAGTCTAGTTACTAGTTAGAGAGTTAATTTTAAAAATTAAAATAATAATGTATTTCATGGTAAAATATAGTTAAAATTATGGAAATATTTTCAATTTAAGAGTGGTTAAACTTTATCGAATACAAGCCATGAAACACCTTCAGTGCAGGGTGGGGTGGTCAAAGAACCTGGATAATAAAAAAGATGCTTATTTCCTGAGTCATGAGTTTTTATCAATTCACTCAAATTGAAGTCCTTCACAATATGTGAATCAGTCCCGTTTAAAACAAGCTTTTATATTCTATAGTATTTTTTTAATAAAAACAAAGTGTTGGAGGAATGAATTATGAGAGACGTTGCCTCCGTGAACTTGAGCTTGATCGAGAAGTACTGCAACAATTGCTTTGACTTAACCTGTCTTTCTGTCTTTATGAATAATTTGAATCTCCATGTCCATGTGCACCTCATTCAACATGTGTTCAAAATATTTTACTCAAAATAAGGAGATTAAATGTTTATAATGCAAATTTTAATTAATCAAATATGTTCACTTGGTGCGTGTACTCTCACTTCAGTAGCAATTAAATCGTTGAATTTTTGATTCTTTGGTGTGGTAAAAGTAAGATTTCCGAATTCCCCGAATGCTGCAATAGTATGATTTAAATCTTTAATCTGCACCTTTGGAATTTAAATCTTAAAAATACATAGTCAAATGTTGTCATTAATCTTTTATAATACACTATAAATTATTTTTTAATTGACACGGAATTACAGTGTAACTTGGAGAGAATAAAATGTTTGGACTTTGCTTAATGCCGTTATAATCATATTTCCTTCTAACATCCGAAGCAAGAGGAATATGGATTGGGCTTTGTTCTCTTCCCTTTAAAATTAAATATATAAATTAACCCAAAATTATTTTTACTTTTATGCATTATTTGGGCCAGTCAGCTGTTCTCTGTGTGTAATAAAATGTTGAGTTAGATGTCGAATTGTCTTATTATAATGATATAATAAATATAAATATGTATTCTCTTTAAATTTTTATCGAGTTAACTGTTCTTTGTAAATTTTTCTGTATAATACTCTTACAATTAATATTGGCAAGACAATTGATTAAAATTAGAAATTAAATATCAAAAGTTAGATTTTCTCATAAAGTTAGCAATTTGCTTGTCATATTTATATCAAGCTCAATTTTACTTAATTTTTTCAGAAGACATAAAAATACATAGAAAAGTTTACTCTATAAAAATTGATAAACTATGCAAAAATATTTGAAAGATTTAAATAAAACAATTAAAAATTTATAAAATTTATTACCCCAATTATATTAATTTTATATACTTAAATAATAAGGTGCTTCTAATATTTGATTAAGCATTCTACTAATTTCAGGATGGTTCTAATTGTGTCTCTCACTATGAGTGTGCTGCCACAATTATATTGATGGTTGAATCAGTAGTGAAGTGCATAAAATGCCTACTGAAAGCACTGTCAATGAGCTTGATTTCAGTCTCATTATAGAATTTGCAAAATATAATTTATAATTATTATTATTATACGATATATGATTTAATCATACGTCAAATCATCTGATTCCTATAATAATATCCTAATTATTAATAGAGAATTAAGTTTATTCATTATACTGCGTTTTTTATCACTCATAGTATACAAAATAATGTGATATTTTATATTAAATAATATATTTGAAAATTAATGTGTAATCGATTGATAAATTTAATTCACATAAATCTATATAATATATAATTTTTGCAATAGTATTTTTTATTTAATATGCATTTATTTGTTCAAGTGTGTTACTCTGATTCTTAATTCAGTTATCATCCTGTTGTGAAAGGATTTCGTTTTTATTGTTGCTGTCTGTGTCTCCGTTTCCGTTGCCGCCGTTTCTCATGTCAAGTTCCAGGGCTACACTATAGTCGCTAATTGCCAAATCTAGCTCACCGACGCTGTCGTAGCAGCAACCTCTGTTGAAGTAGGCGTTGGCATTCAATAAAAATTATCTAATTTTATTTATAATAACCTTTGTTTAATACTTATTGTCTGGGTCAATTTCTATGACTCTGGTAAAGTCTTTTATTGCTTCTTTATATTGACTTAATCTTTCGTATGAGATAAATCAAAGGACCGTAAATATGTATAGAGGTATTTATAATAAATTACAGGTTTACCTCTATTGTGTAAAGCATGAATATTTTCACCATCCAACTAAATTACTCTTGAATAATCCCTGATAGCTTCAGAGTACTATCCAAGTTTAGCGTAACAGTAAGCTCTATTATTGAATGCTTTGATATTATTGGCAGGTCCATATTTGATTTCATTTGAGTAATCTTCGATCGACTGTTCAAACCTCTCAAGTTTCCTATTCACGAGACCTCTGTTAGAGTAGATTATGGAATTTGTACTGTCTAGTTCGATTGCCTTGTCAAAATCTTTGATTGACTTGTCCATCTAGCCCATATTTCTGAAACAGCAAGCTCTATTATGCCAGTATACAGCATTTTAGCTATCTAGATCTATGGCTTTTGTGAAATCATTGATAGCTTCTTCAAAGTTGAAAAATCTGTCCCATACTAATCCACGACCGTTATAAGAAGGCGCATAGTTCTTATCGAGTTCCAAGACTTCATTGAAATTTTCTAAAGCCAAGTTCAAACGATCACCTCCCATTTTCTCTCTGATAGTACCAAGGTGGTGTAAAGCTGAAATGTTTTATGGCTGCATCTTTATCGCATGTAAATAGTCTTTCTCTGCCTCATCTAGCTTAGCAATTTTGTCCCAACAAAAAGCTCTGTTGTAGAAAGCCTTGAAGTGTTGATTATCGATTTAAATGGCAGTGGAATAATCTTTTATTGCACTCATAAAGTCTCTCTTTTTCCTGAATGCGAAGCCTCTATTGTGATAAAAGTCTGCTTTACCAGGTTCAAGGTCTATAGCTTTGCTGAAACTCTTGATAGCTTCATCAAAGTCACCTTTTCTATCCAAGCTAATTCCTTTGTTGTAGTATGTAAAAGCATTGTTTGGATCAATACTGATTGCTTGACTATAGTCTTAAATGGCAAGATCAAACTCACCAACTTTATCATATGCGAAACCTCTGTTAAAAAGTGCCTTGAAGTGATTTGGCATGATTTATAGTGCTTTTGAGTAGAAGTCTATAGCTTACTAATAATCACCCTTCTTTCTTGCTGCATAACCTTGAGAATGAAAAACTTCAGCCTACTGCTTTTTTTGTTAGTTATCTGGACCATTCTGTGCTAATGCTGTTTACTTAGCTTTGTTATGATGGTGTTTAGGGGATACTCATTGGCTTCGCATTTGCTTGATTTGTGCTTGAATTTTATTGCTTGAAATCTATTGATGAATTAATTGAACCCATTCTCTGGCCTTGGTAACCTATAGGTGGCATTCTTTGCTGTTGAGTATTTTAATTATTAGTTGGTTTTCTAGAATCAATACTAGAATTCAGAGAATCATTTAAAACTTTACACCTATATTCTATTTTAAAAATATTCATGTTAATATTGTAAATACTTCTGCTTATTCAAATATAGTATTGGTAAAATAGAATTTCAATTTACCAAAAAGATACTTAAAATTTTATTGTGGAGTTATGGAATCTTACTATGTAAAAGGTAGAGTTATTTCAACTATATCCTTTGTTTTATAATAATATGATAAGAAACATTTTTATTTAGTTAAATTTTTATTTCAAATCATTTTGGCTAAAACCATGGTTCATGATGAATGAACAAAATATCTTTATATTTCAATCACATTAATGTTTATAATTTCTTTAAAATATTTAAGATTTTAATTGTGAGCACCCTATCTCATCATAGACATCAAATCTCCATTTCCATTATTGTTTGCACCTCCATAATTGTTAAAGTTTGCATTTTTAATGCTTTACCCTCCTCTATTTTACGATTGAAATCCTGGAGAAAGGAGAGATTGATGTTTATTGTGATTGAAAGCGTTATTTCCGCTGGCAGAAGGACTATCTTAATTGGCGTATAACATGCCTCCATTTCTGTTACTTTATTTATCACCCTTAGGTGGTAGATTTCCATTGATTTAATTCAGAACTTAACTTTGATTCCCAGTGCCATATAAAGCCTGGTCAATGTTATCTTTCTTACTGGCAGAGTTGTGATATGAAGATAGAGCCTGTGTATTTTGTTATGGTCCATCTAATATGTACTTAAGATTTCTGAATTTCAT
>ARYC01000532.1:0-63828 GCA_000711775.1 Oxytricha trifallax | reverse complement strand
ATATACTGCTCTGTCTTAATAGAGCGAGGATGAATAACATAAGTTTCTAAACCAGTATCCTCGCTAATACCTCCAAGAATTGCCATCGTTTATACCTTGACTTTCTAGTCATATACTTCTATATTCCTATGCCTCTTATACCAAGACTTCTAGATGAAAGTGTTGAAGGTAACACAGCCTCGTCAGCATGTATAAACTTAATATTACTCTATTAGGCTCTCTGCATTTAATTATAAATATAATTTAAGTTGTTGTTGTAAAATGGCAGAGTGAAATCAATCACTCTCTTGATACGATTCACACCTTTGTAAGAGATACCATTTCGTTTATAAATGTTAGCAACAGACTATGCAGAGATCTTCAACTCAGGGAACTAGCGGTGAAACATAATAGCTCGTTAGTCAAGAGAGAAGTGAGCCCAATACTTCAAAGTTTTTTCATTAATAAGATAGTCAATATATGCTTCTATTGAAACTTTGACTTCCTCTAAAGCATTGAGTTCAGATATTGTTGCTTTAGTTATACAGCTATAAGGCAGTGGGAGCGAAAAGTTGAAGGACTTCTCTTTAAGAGTAGTGCAATTGACTTATAATTAAGTAAAGGTTTGACTTATTCACTGTATATATCACATCCATATCGCAGTTTAAACACTAAATCTATATACTCTTCATCATAAATAGACCCCAAAAGCTTGCTATTTTTGTCTCGCATTTAATTAATAACCCCAACCCCTAACAAATTCCCTACAAATCAAAGCACTTATAAACCTCATTAAGGGGTTTTGGGGTTTTGACTGCTACTCAAACAATCTTACTTAGAAACAAGATGGAACCTTTGCTTGTTGCTTTGATCCTGAACATGAAACAGAAAAGCGTGAAAAGCCTATGCAAAATAGGAAAATCATCAACAAGCTGAAATCCTTGGATGTACTTAGATTAGAATATTAAATATATAAACTAAGTATTAGTCTGTGAGAAGCACAAGGATTATTACTCAGAGTACTACTGCACCTAATGTGATTAGATAGTTTGCTATGTGTGCTCTCAACTAGATCACTCAATAAAAATAGTTTATATTAATAACCCTATTTTTATTGAAAAAACGCTAATTCATTATTTATAATCTTTGCAATAAAAAATTAAATTAAAAGACCCCCCCCAAAAAAACTTTTCCCGAATCATAAATTTTTTTACGAAATCAGAAAATATTTCCAGAACCTTTAATCATGACCAAAGAACCCCAAAAGACCAAAACCCCGAAAAAAAGCCAAAGATTTTCGCATGCAGTATAAAGATTTTTTTTCGTAAAAAAATTTATGATTCGGGAAAAGTTTTTTTGGGAGGGGCCTAATTAAATATAAAAATTCCCGAAACTTTGTGATTTAATTAATCCTTCAGAAAGTATAAAAAATTTTCTAAGTAAAAATTTAGTTATTATTATTATCTATTATTCCTAGCATTTTTATTAAGAATTTTGAATTTTAAAATATATATAAATCTAATAATTAGTAAAAGCTGTTATAAATGGCAAATATTGTAAAAATTTTGATTTAAATATTTTTTTAAAATAAAAAGTGCATTAACAATTTAAATGCATTATACTGTTCATTATTCCCTAGCTATTTGAAAATAAAAAAATTTAATATTGTTGAACTAATCCCATAATGGCGGTAAATTACACAAAGTGAACCCCGAAAACTTTAGGGAGTATCTTAATTACATAAATCCACTTCTTGATAAATAACTTGAATTGATTACGAATTTAAAGATCAAACTTAACAATCATATCAGCCAAGCTTAAATTCTATCAAGCAGCGACTTAATTAAATTAAAATTATTTTTAAGTTACTTCATCTCTATGTTGAACTAAATTATAATTAAATAATATTATTATTTGAACAACACCAAGCTTTTGTTAAAGGATTTCGTTAAGCAAGAAGAACTTAACAAACTTTCTATTACCCACTATAAGCTTAACGGCCAAGAGTAGCCTTAAGAGGAAATAATAGAATAGATCGAGATCTAGGCATTTGGTAGACAAAAGCTTTAGAAATATGAAAATCCAAGCGATTAAGATAAGGTAAGTGCAGAGCACTATAACTAAAATATAATTGTAGATAATTAGGGTTGGGATCCGATTCTAACAAATAAAATTGTCAATCAAAAAAAATATTTTGTAACATTACTTTTAGTCTAAAACATTTTGTGGTGATTGAATTTTGTAAGCTTTTATTTCGAAGTAAAAAAATAGATGAATTATATGATTTTATGGTGTTGTTTCATTATACCATATTACATTCTTTCATCTTTATCATTTTATTTTAGAGAAAATTTTGAGAGTCTCCATCTTATCTATTTTAAGAAAAAATATATAATCTTAAATTGCTATTTCTTGTACACTTTATTTTTTCTAATATACTCTTATGAGAAGAATCTTTAATGTCAAATAAAATATTAAAGCAGAGATTTAATAATTTAATAATTTTTATAAAAATTGCCTTTAAATGAAGTCAAAAATCTTATTAAAATTATATTTAAGCTAAAATTATTTATATAAGTTAAATAAAAAATGAGAAATTATTTTATTAATAATTCCTACTGAAACTATTTTTAAACTTGAAAGCACCTTTGCTTAAAATGACAAAATGACCGAGAGATAAAGTTTAAAAAATTATATTTGTGTTTGATTAAAATTAAATTAAATGTAATTATATCTTTATATACTAATAATTATTTAGATTTAAATAGATCTAGTTCTATAGTTATATTAAAATTATTTGAATAGGATACCGATATATATATATATTCGATTGATAGTCAGTCACATGGTAAATAAAAATTAGGAATTTGAATATTTTGTGTTTTTGAGTAACTCTAGTAAGAATTTCAATATCAATATTTTGCATGTTAATTTTGGTTTTTCTTATATTTATTTTTTTAATCTCTAATTTAATAATATGCTAACTAAAGAGTTTATTCAAAATATTACCAGAAATACAAAATTTTAGAAGGAATAACTTAAAATAAAGCAAAGTAAAGTATCTCATTTTATTATTTCAGAAAACTAAATGATAAATATCAGAATCTCTTACAAATAAAGTTAAAATGTAGTTATATTAATACTCCAAATAATAAGATTAATAAAAGCTTAAACTATATAATTGGTACTAAAATTTGTTAATTACTTTTTTTATCATAATTTATAATTCTCTCTCTATGTTAAACTGAATTCTTACTTATAATAAAAATTAAAATACACCTAATTTATTAATAATTACACAAAAATTTTCTAATCTCAAATACGTTTTTTGTGAATATTTTCACCAGAAACAACTAAAACATTTATCTCAAAGTATTTCTATAAACTAGTAAAAAGCTTTTTTTTGTAAATGCAGTTATAATTAATAATGCACTTAAATGATGTGTAATAAATTTGAGATAATACAGAAATATATATATATATATATATATATATATGGTGGAGAGTAATTAAGGAGGTTCAAAATTATTCACTATAAACTATTTTGATTTTTACAATATAATTCATTCCTACAGTTAGTGAACAATGAACTATAAAAGTCAAAATCATCTATAATTAGTACACATATGAATATAAAATATATAGTATATTAAAAATGATTTACATTATTTTAATAATTAATATAATTTTTATGAAAGATTGGAATAAAGCAGAATTTAAGTTATTGTACTAAGGATCAAGAGATGGATTTGAGACTTCTAAGTTCCATTAACTATGTGATAATCAGGGACCCACTATTGCTTTTGTATTAAGTGAATTCGGAAAAACATTTGGTGGATACACAAGTTAAAATAATATGTATTTAAATAGAATTAATTTTAAAATTTTATAAATAAATATGGAAATATAATTATTACTTCTTTTACAATAAAACTAGGTAAAATATTAAAATAATTACTGTAATTAAATTTTATACTCAATTTAAGCATTTTAATTATAAAATATTAAGTGTACCATGGACTTCTGATGGTAGTGCTTACAAAGAAGATAGATAATCTTTTCTGTTTTAGTTAAATTAAAGAACTGTACATCCAATTGAGAAGAACTTTCAATATGCATTATACCATGGTCCAGGTTAGATGACAGCATTTGGAGGTGGTCATGATTTTGTATTATACAATTAGTGTGATGCTAATAAAAGTAGTTACTCAAAATTTGGTTATGCCTATAAACTTCCACCTGGCTATACTTATGACACAAATGATGCAAACAAGTATTTAACTGGTGAGTACAATTTTAAAGTACTAGAAATTGAAGTATACTCAGTTCAAATTAATTGATTATAGTGCTTAAATAAAAGAAGATATATATGATTGAAGTATCAATGATTTACAATAAATGCTTATTTAATTCATTTTAATTAAATGCTAGATATATTTATCTCATTTATTGATTTATAATTGTTGTAGGTGAAAGAAGGACCTTTTAAGTTAGATACTATCTTTTTTACACTTTTATTTTGTTGAACCATAATTGTAAAAAAATATTTAATTTAGGAGGTTAACTAAGTCATTTACAAAAAAAATTTAGTTATTTAGAATTTTTTTATAATAATTTAGGTTATGATATTTATATACAATAATTATAATTTACTCTGTCTTACGAAACTCATGTAATAAAAATTATATTTTTGAATGTCAAATTACTTCATATTTTAAGGAATATATATTACAAACTTTGAGGGAAGGAAGTTTCCTGATCCCAATTAAGTAGTTTCCTGCCCCTTCGGAAGTTTCCTTCCCCATACATAAAAATATGTAATTTTTATAAAAATCTTCAAAGAATCTTTATCATCAATTATGATATAGTTATTTTTAATTTAGATTCAAATATCATTTCTACCTTGATAATAAATTTACATTCTAATGAAAATAACATTAATTATTAATTAAAAAAATTATTTTAGCCTTATTAATAATATATAATTTGATAAAGAATAATTATTTACCTAGAAAATTATATATTGATAAAAGTTGTTTAGTATATGGTTATGGTAATTGAAATTGAAATTTATTTATTTCTAATATTTATATTGCCAAACATTATAAAATTTAATGTTGAGTGCAGGAAACTTCCCCCCAAAAACTTTGAATACTGCTAAAATAGAAAACAATCGGAAATAAATCAAATAATAAAATCATATAACTGTGATTAAGTTGAAATATTTAAAATATTTAATGCAAAAAAATGAAACACTAAATAAATAAAAGGATTTTTAGATTGACATAGTTTATGAATAATAAGTCTATTTTATTATCTAATTTCATAACTTTTTATCTGCAAGTTTTCAAAATCATTTGTGATTTAGCGTAGAGCTTAAAATTTAAGAAAAAGTAAGAGATTATTATTTGTTTTATTTAATATACAATAACTACTCTGTCACAAGAAGCATTTTCTTACGCAAATTGCTCAAACTAAATTTCAAAATACTTAATTATTTTGAACTTCACTTGATAAAATGAATTATTGTGTTACATTAGAATGATTACGATAAATTTTTTTAAAAATTACATCCTTTATTCCAAAGAAATATGATTATTCCAGTTGATATTCAAGAGAGATTTTTAAAATACGTTGAAATACTACATTCCATTTTAGGTTTAATTTCAGATAATATAAATAAATTAAGTTATTTGATAATTTTAAACAAAAATATATTTTCAATGATTTAAGATCGATAATTTAGATTTATATTTATAACAACATTCATGATTTATAAATGAAAACTTTAAATCAATAATTATTGTATAAATATTTAAAATAAAACTTTTTATACTAACAGAATATGGAAATTTGTCCAATATAGCTTAATATTCTTCTTCTTCGTCTTCATCATCTTCATCATAAATATCGTTTAAAAGTCTTTTCTCTCTGATTTACATAGCACTAGTCCAGCTGCACCTGTGGTCTTTCCAGGTATGATCACTAAAAATAAAAATTAAAGATATTCTTTTTTATAACTTGCATTTTAGGTGAGTCCTATACCTCTGCCTGCGTATGACCTATACAAATACTTTGAAATAATATAAGTTTTTTATTCAATTTATCAATTTTCTATTATAAATTATAATTAATTTCAAAAACAATTTAATCATTAGTCATTTTTGCTAACTAATATTCATTCAACATAAAAAAATTATTTATAATTAATTGAAAATTAATTATATGCTTTTTTTATATGAATTGAATGAAAATTAAATTTATTTAGATATTTCACCAAGAATAGTTAATACTTTAAAATTATAATCAATACTACTTTTATTTATAATTAATTTAATTTGAATAATCATAATTTTTGCAAATAATATAACAAAGAGTAAAAAATTAATCTAAGAAAAGTATGCATTCAAAGTAGAATAACATAAACGAGTCAAATTTATTATAATATAATTGTAATTGATGAGCTAAAATTTAAAGAATACATCAGAATACTTTTATTGTTTAGTAAAATATATTATTAAAAAAATATTATTTAACTTCATCATAATTATCTATATAATGTTCATTAAAATCTATTATATAATTGACAGATTATCCATTACAAATAAAAAAAGATTTCTATTAAACTTATGAACTTCCCTAAAACATTTTGTGTTAATTATATGATTTTATATTTTTTTGAGATGTTTCTGGAATATATTCTGAACAAATTTCAATTATAATATAATTTTGTCGTTGATAAATATTATTAAAATTCTTTTAGATATAATTTTTAATAAATTCAAAAATATTGCTTTAATTAGTTTAGTGAAAAATTTATTATTAATTTGTATGAAACAGTGCTTTCCTAAATTATAAAATAATCTAAAATTTATGATATTTTAAAGAACTCATGTAATCTTTCTAGTTAAAGAAGATACTTTAAATTATAAAGATTATCATTGTTAAAGTTAAATCCAAATTCTATATGTTTAAAGTTAATTTTAAAATTAAATAAACATTTTTGCTGTTTAGTTAGTATATTGAATCATTAGCAACTTAATTTATAGTTAGAGGTCAAAGTGATTGTATTATTAATACATTTTAAATCATACTATCTATATTACTGCTGATACTATTCGAATTTATTTCGTTAATAATTGTTTGTAACTTATGAATTTGTAGCTTTACTTTATAGTACTGCTATTTAAAGCATTATATTGAGAATTTAAAATAAAATACTTTTTTTGCTCTATAAGATTTAAGGGATATCCAGATAGAGTAGAAAAATGGCTGTTAAGTTTATGTTAACTATAGTATCTTTCATTTTAAGTTGCTTGAATACCAATTATTTTTAATCATATTTTATTAACATATATATGTTACTCATGACATTATTAATTTAGCATAATAATTGACAAAATTGTATGGGCACATAGCTTTGAAGATAGTTAAAATCATGTTTGCTTGAAACAAATCATTATTTAGTGTGATAAGAAGTGGCATATAATTATTTACTCAGTCATCATTTATATTTGATTTATTGCAGAGCTTGGTTCATTATTACAACATATATATATATAGTATTTATTAAAATGATTTCCACAACATTGAAAACTTATTTCAAGCTTATTGTATAAATTCAAAGATTGCCTCTACTACTTATCCATTATTATTCGCTTAATTTAACAATAAATTTGACTTCATATATCTAGGAACAACTTTTTGCATATATTATAAATTACTTTTTTGCAAACTCTTTTTGCTTTGCCCTCTCTATACTTATAATTGCAGAGGAATTTGCGAATTAATAAAATTAAAATCTTTATAATCATCAATTAAATTAACTAAATCTAAATAAAATATCATTGATTTATTTTGTAAAAACATAATTTAAATCTTATAATAATTTCAATTTTATTACTTATTATATAATTGTTTTGTTCGAAAACAAACTAGTAAGATAATATGAAAAAATATAAATTATTGTTGAATTTAATTTAATTCTTCAATTTAATGGCACAATTATTACATTAATAATTATAAAAAAATATTTGTAATAATAAGCACAACATTACGAGTAATAAACATCTCTACAAAGGCATCACTATGAGGATCATGATAATTTGTACTATTGTTTCTTAATTTTCTAAAAGCATTGCTGAAAATCCCTTGCTTTAAAATATTTTTATTTTATTTAGGACAAAAGATTATTAATCTCTTTTTATAGTCCAAGATCTTTTAGAAATATTGATCTAGATTGAGTAAACTTCATTTAAAAAATTAAAAATATTTAGACTTATTGGAATATAATTATTTTAACATATTATACTACATTTAAAGACTTTAAGATTCCTGTGTTAAATGAAGAATAAGTATTCATTCTCTTTTATCTATTATGTTTAGAAATTTCCTTAAGGATATCATTTTTTACTTAGGTTGAGATTTTCATATTTATAAGGAAGTAATGGTTAATACATAAAGAATATTGTGATACATATTTTAGGATTTATAACAAAAAATAACTTATAGTGAAATATATCTTTAATCTATTTATATTCTCATTCTCATATTATAATTTCCATAAAATTTTAGCATTTTATATTTGGAAATATAATTAAATATTTATTTTTAATATTTAATATATTAATTAATAAATTTAGAATCAGCCTAATAAACAAATATTGATTCAATATTTTTATAATTTAAAAATAATATCTTAGATATTTTTATTCTTCCATGACATTTACTTAAATATTTAAATAGAGAATTTGAGCTATTTTTAAATATTTGTTAGAGTTTGCTTACAGTAATTTTATATAAACTTAATCATTAATGCCAGGATATTTATGTTGTTATTAAACATTTAAATTAAAAATAATTGAGAATTAAAATATAAAATTACTATGTTAATAAACTCAATTTTTACAATTGATTTATTCTATAATATGAAAATAAAAACTAATTTAAGCAAATATTGCAAATTAAAATTAATTTGAATCCATAATCATATATAATTCTTATTTGATTATTTTAAAATATAATTGAGAATTAAAAAAAAATTATATCAATAGTTTCTTTTATGATAAACATAAAATATATTAAATTAGAAAGTTAATTGATAGGTGAGGTATCAATCTTACTTAGGGCTTTCTGATAAAGCTTTCTACTACAGTAAGACCTATCGAGGACGCAACGCATTAGAGACCAGTCAACGGGGTTCACAAACAGCTATTCACTCCTAGAGTGGGCTGGATCATAAGATTTCCCTGAATTGATGAGTCTACTGGCTTGAGTTCAGCTTCCTAGGTAATGGGTAGGAGGATGAAGGTACGCTCTGTCTTCAAAAGTGAGAAGACTAAAACCATTGAAGTCAACGATAAGGATTTTTCTCTCACACCTAGTTAGGTTGCTGAAGCTACCACAGCGAAAGGACAGTGATTACGTTTCCCAGTAGTGGTGGGACCGGTAAGCGTTTTTCTCCATCTTCTGTTATTTAATTGTATCCTACGAGTTCTATCTCCGGGTTATAACTGACTGACATCTTGATTTTGGGACGATACTAGGTAATAGCGAGAATGGCTTTTTAGGAGTCTCTACTTCATGACTGCCACGTCACGGAATTTGCCACGTCAACTCATTCAGATACGTCTACGGCACGACTAAGATTGATGGTTTGATTTTAGTATTAAACAGTGATATGTTAAAATTTATTTGATATGTTAATCAATTAACTAACTAATGATAAACTAAAACTTATAAAGAGTATTTTTAATTTAACTATACATTTCAAATAAGACTATAAATTAACGGGTAATGGCCCCCAGGGCGGGGCAACATAAAATTTTTTCTCAAGTTTTTACATTATCTTAATATCATAAAAATCTCATAATTACTGATTATAAACTCATTAAATAAGTCTCTAATGATATTTTAAAGATACCTAAATACTTTAAATATCATGGATCTTTGAGATAAAATCAGATATAATTAATATAGTATAATTAATTAATTTAAAATCATTTTTTTATATTTTTTTAAATTATTTTATTCAGAATTTCTTAGAACTTAATATTTCTTGAATAGAGAGTTGTTATATGTCTCAGATAAGCGAAATGACGAGTTAAATGACTATCTAAATATTATTAGAATAGAAGATAATAAGAATTAACAACAACTCTCTATTCAAGAAATATTAAGTTCTAAGAAATTCTGAATAAAATAATTTAAAAAAATATAAAAAAATGATTTAAATTAATTAATTATACTATATTAATTATATCTGATTTTATCTCAAAGATCCATGATATTTAAAGTATTTAGGTATCTTTAAAATATCATTAGAGACTTATTTAATGAGTTTATAATCAGTAATTATGAGATTTTTATGATATTAAGATAATGTAAAAATTTGAGAAAAAATTTTATGTTGCCCCGCCCTGGGGGCCATTACCCAAATTAACAAATAACGTGTAAGCTAGGCATAATTCTACTTTTATATAATATCTAAATATATCATTATTTATCAATTCACATGCATAAATAATAGTGAGTACAAATTGTTTTTTTTCGTTTTTAGAACTGATGTTTGAGAAAATTTTAAAAATAATTAAAATATATATGAAAAATTATAATAAATTGAATAAAATATATGTTTTATTGAACTTTATTAATTCAATTCATTCTTTATTTTCAATAAACATATCATGATTAGAAATTATTTGCATAAAAAAATTATCGAATGGGAAATTGAAAGTAGTAAATATTCTATAAATTTATATATTCCTTAACATACCAAAAGAATTTATTTATAATTTAATAAAAGAAGTCATTCTATATTAATACTTTTTAAATATTTTCTTATTAAAGTTACTAAGCTTTCATTTATTCGTGTATTTACTTATTAAAACTGCAAGTTATAGAGAAAAATACATAGCGTTGACGATACTTTAGTTTTTACACAGAAAAAATTTTATAAATTAATTGTTTAAGTAAAAAGAAATTATTTAGAGATGTTCACACAGTGAATTAAAAATATATAGATCAATTCAAGATTATTTTTCATCATAATTAAATAAAATAGTTGTAGTGAATCGTTTATTGCAAGGGAAAATGAAAATAGATAGATAAGTTTAATTATAAATCTCTAATAAATAATAATCAGTGATAATTATTACTAATATATGTATAATATTTTGAAATAAAAAGTTGTAATCAACTTAAATAAAAACTGGGGGGGGAAGTTTCCTGACAAGAGGGAAGTTTCCTGTCGAGTAAATATTTTTATATACAATTTTTATTAGTTAAACATAAATAATTTTAATTAATTATTTTTGACTCAAAATAAATGGCTAAAGGATAATTTATACATTTATTAAGAAATGATTAGATAAATTGAAATTATTTTCTACTATCATAACTAAAGATATCGAACAATATTTTTATTATAATTCTTGATAGAAGTTCGGAAAAACTAACGTAAAATAAAATGATATATTGATGAATATATTGCTAAACATAAAGTTGATCTTGTCTTTATGATTGATAGGTTAAATTTTTTTTTTTAAAATATGTTAAAATTAAAGAACGTGTTATAGTTGTCAAAATTAATAATTCCATAAAGAATTATTAAATTTAATAAAATAAAAATTTTCTTGACAGGAAACTTCCCTAAAAATTTTTTTTTATCATAAACCTTGACAGGAAACTTCCCCCCCAAAAACTGAATACAATTAGAAATCTTAAAATAAAAATGGATCATAGAGGTCTTAGCCCATAACTGCACAAGTTAGGAATAAAATTTAAATCTTCTCATTTTTTCAACTGATTTTCTTTTATTTACAAACATAATATTTTGATATTTGATGTTAATACCATCACACACGAAAAGATGAGAAATAAAATTAAATTTTCGGTGGTTAGCAGAAATAATATTGCCTAATGCTTAAATCTAGATGAGAGCATTACAAACAGGTGAAACTATAATAATCCTAAGCCTGAACAAATATTCATCAATCTAAAATACCAAACCTGCTTCGCTCAAATACAATAATTTTGAAAAATATAAATAAAAAAATTAACAATAATCATAATTAAGATCAGTTTGGTTTTTACACAAAAAAAAAGATGTAAAAATCGTCTTTAATCTTAGATATTTTTTTTTATTATCTCAAATATTATTTAAAATAATTAACTAGTAACTGTTTTAGAATTTTTTATATTTAGAATTTTTGATATTTAAAATTTCCTATTCTTTTGTATTTTAGCAATGATGTAAATTAAATTAGATTAAAATTATTTTAATTTTAAGTACTTTAAATAATTTTTTGGAAAATGTATCCTAACCCTGACTATATTAAAATCTCTGAATAGCATATTTTGATGAGATTTAGGTTATTATTTCTATAATGATTATCTCTTTACCCATTCGAGACAAAAATCTGTATTTGGAAGTTAATTGAAAATTATATATATCATTTTTTGTTATAATTAATGCCAATAGTAAAGTCTAGCTAAATGACTGGATCTATTGTAGAGTAGATTAAGATATATTTTTGAATCACTTTGGATTTCTTAAGTGATATTATTTAAATTTTTGATTAATTAAATTTTAATAATATTTTCAAATCAAATGTATACCTTTAAATTTATAATATCTAATTAAATATTAAGAGACTTTTAAATTTTCATAGATTATATATTAAATAAATTAAGTTATCTTAGAATATTAGCAATTTTTAAAGAAATTAACAAATTCATTGCGATGTTAATTATTAAATAGGAATTAAAAGAGGATTCTTGCCTTAACTTATAATTAATATTATTGCAACAAATATTCTTTTTTTGTTTGAAGTCTCGTATTCCTCTCATAATATCATTAAAATGGAAAATTCATAATTTTACTGCCTCAATTGTTCATCACCTTACAATTTGACGTCTCACATTCCAGTTATGCTTGATTGTGAATAGATTATTACTAATTTGTTTTACTAATATTTTTATTTAACGCTATTGTGGAGATGAAATCTGTCTTGACTGCTACTAAAACAAACTGACATAAAAAAAAGATGGAACCTTTGCTTGCTGTTTCGACGAAGAACATGAAACAGAAAAAAGAGAAAAGCCTATGCAAAATAGGAAAGTCATAAACAAGCTCAAATCTTTGGATGTTCTCAGATTAGTATTTAAATATTTTTTAATATTATTGTAGGAATAAAATCGAAATATGAAATTAAATTAAAATTAATTTATAATAAATCTATATAAAGTTGCCAATTTAAATGTTCTTGTGTACATTCTATTCAGAATTCTAAATTTGATAGACTTTACTATTGGGAACTTTTTATCGCATCCTTAAGCAATATAAAACGACTTTAATTAAACACTTACTAAATAAATAAAATTATACTCTCACATTAAAGTGTTTTTTCATCAAGAGATGCGATAAAATAGTATCGCAAATAATATAGACAAGCTAATTTAGAGTTCTATTTCGAATGTACCCAAGATCGTCAAAATTGACTAACTTTAACTGCCAATATTTTAAGATTTTTTTTAAATTGTTTAAAATTTAATTTCAAATTTGAATGTATTCCTACCTTAGTATGTGAAAAGCACAAAGACTTTTACTCAGAGTACTACTGCACCTAATGTGATTAAATTGTTTGCTACATGTGTTCGCAACTTGACCACTCAATAATAAAATTTAATTAAAAATTAGTCTGATCTAACTCTCTCTAAGAACGTTTAAAATTAATTAGGAATATTTTTTTTACAAAAGATAAAAAAGATTTTTGAGTGAAATTATAGTTGTAAATAGTAGTAAAGAACTAAAAATCAATTTAACCATTAATTTAAAACTTTCATTTAGTTTATGAATGCTTAATAGATATAAGGATTCCCCAGCTATCAATATATCTAATAATTATATATACTAATCTCACAATGGCGGTAAACTACATAAGGTGAACCCTGAAAACTTTAAAGAATATCTTAATTACATAAATCCACTTCTTGACGAATAACTTGAAATGATCACAAATTTAAAGAACAAATTTAATAATCATTTAAGCTAAGCCTAAATTCTGTCTAGCAGAGACTTTAATATAAATTGTTTTTAAAATACTTCATCTCTATGTTGAACTAAACTATAATTAATTAATTATTTATTTGAACAATGTCAAGCTTTTGTTAAAAGATTTCGTAAAGCAAGAAGAACTAAGCAAACTTTCTATTACTGACTATAGGCTGAAGGGGTAAGAGTAGCCTTAAGAGTAAATTAAAGAATAGATCGAGTTTTAAGTAGTTGGTAGACAAAAGATTCAAAAATACGAAGCACCTTTAGATTAGGATAAGGCAAGTGCAGAGCACTATAACTAAAATAAAAATTAAATAATTAGGATGAGATTCAATCCTAGTAAAAGAAAATTTGACTATTTAAGAAAATAATTTTTAATGATTCTACTTTGTCTTGAACATTATTTAAGGAATTGAATTTTGTGAACTTTAATTTCAAAGTTAAAAAGATGAATTGAGAATTTTTTAAGCATAAATAATGATTATTTAATTTTGTTCTAGTATTGTCATTTTTCATTATTCAAACTTTATCGAAATAGTTGACAGAGAATTTTGAGAGTCTCCTTCATATAAATTAGAAGTAAAGACATCATATCTTAAATCGCAATCGCGTGGACTCTTTTTTTTCACTAATACTTTCTTGAGAAAATCTTTAATGACAAGTGGAATATAAATTTAGAAATTTTAATATAAAAAATAAATATCATTTTTAAATGTAGTGAAACATCTTTTATTATAATTATATTTAAGCTAAAAATATGTTTATAGTAAATACGAAAAAATGAAAGATTATTTTCTAAATAATCATGACTGAAAGTACATAAAAAGTTTGAAAACACCTTTGATAAATATGACAAAGAACCAAATTTTTTTAAATATTTTGTTTGATTAATTAAATTAATTGTAAATATATTATATGCTGATAATTATTAATATTTAAATAAATCTAATTCTTAAGTTTATATTGAAATTATTTAAATGATATAACCGATATATATATATATTTGATTGATAGTCACTTGGTAAATAAAAATTATGAATTTGAAAATTTTGTTTTTTTGTAAATAACTCTAGTAAAAATTTTAATATTAATATTTTACATATTAATTTTGATTTTTCTTATCTTAATTTGTTAAATCTCTAATCTAATAATTTGCTAAATACTAAGTTTATTCAAAATATAACCAGAAATACAAAATTTTAGAAGGAATAATGTAAAATGAAGCAAAGTAAAGTATCTCATTCTCTTATTTCATAAAATTAAATGATAAATATCAGAATCTCTTAAAAATAAAGTTAAAATGTAGCAATATTAATATTCCAAAAAATAAGATTAATGAAAACTTAAACTAAATAATTGGTAACAAAATTTTATTAATTACTTTTTTTATCATAATTTATTATCTTTTCTATATTAAACTGAATTCTTACTTATAATGAAGATTAAAATTCACCTATTTTATGAATAATTACACAAAAATTTTCCATTCTTAAATACTTTTTATAAAAATATTTTCACCAGAAACAACAAAAACGGTTCTTTCAAAGTATTTCTATAAACTAGTAAAAATATTTTTTTTAGTAAATTTTTGATATTATAAATTGATGCTTTGTAAGGGATTAACTCAGTTATAAAAAATAATGCACTTAAATTATGACTAATAATTTTGTGTAGAATCCACAAATATATATGGTGGAGAGTATTACGGAGTTTCAAAATTATTTACTATAAACTATTTTATTGTTTATAATATAGGTAATTCCTACAGTTAGTGAACAATGAATTATAAAAGTCAAACTCATCTTTAATATCTACACATATGAATATACAATTAATTATTATAATAGAATGAATGATTGGATCAAGGCAGAAATAAAGTTATTGCACTAAGGAACAAGAGATGGATTTGAAGCTTCTAAGTTTCATTAACTATGTGATAATCAGGGACCAACTATTGCTTTTGTATTAAGTGAATTTGGAAAAACATTCGGTGGATATACAAGTTAACAATATATATTTTTATATTTTAATGATTAATATATTTTATAAATAAATATGAAATATAATTATAAGTTTTTTTTACAATAAAAATTAGGTAAAATATAAAATTATTACTACAATTAAATTTTAAACTCAATTTAAGCATTTTAATTCTAAAATATTAAGTGTCCCATGGACTTCTGGTGGTGGTCACAAAGAAGATAGATAAGCTTTTCTGTTTTAGTTAAATTAAAGATCCATACATCCAATTGAGAAGAACTTTCACCAAGCAGTTTACCATTAATCAGATAGGATGATAACATTTGGAGGTGGATATGATTTGTGGTTGAACAATTAGTGTAATACAAATAATAGAAATTCATCAAACTTTGGCAATACCTATAAACTGCCACCTGGCTATTCATCTGAGACAGATGATGCATACAAGTATTTAGCTGGTGAATATAAATTTAAAGTAATAGAAATTGAAGTATACTCAGTTAGAATTAATTGATCAAAGAGCTTCAATAAAAAGAAATATAAATTATTGAAGTATGTATGATATGCAATAAATATTATTTAATTCATTTTAATTAAATGCTAGATATATTTATCAAATCTAATTATTATTAATTGTTGTAGGTGATATTGAATGACTTTGTGCAATAATATTTTATTAAAAACAATAATACTTTGTTTTGTTTTACTTTAATTGTTTAAAAATTAATTTTATAAAATAATTAAGCTTATTTTATATTGTTTCAAATTAATAAGAATTGTAAATAATAATATAAGTAATGATATTTTTAAACAATAATTATAATTATAAGTTATCTTTTTTAAATAATGAAACTCAAGTAAAAAGAATTCTAATTAATTATATTAATGAATTTCAAATTATTTTATATTTTAGGAAAGATATACTAAAAATCCCTGAATAATAAAGATTTAAATTCATAATAACATTCATTATTTATAATTTAAAAACTTCAAATTGAGAATTATTGTATAAAAATTTAAACTAAAATTAATCACTCTAATATAGTTTTATCTTCCTAAGCACCATAGTCATCTTCATCACTTGTATAAGAAGAGTTTTCTAAGTCTCTCTCTCTCTGTATCTCTATGCGAAGCAGTAGTTCAGCCACACCTGTGGTCTTAACTGGTAGGACCACTAAAAATTAAAAATAAAGTTTGTTGTATTTTAGGTAAGTGGTATGCCTCTACCTGCGTATGACCTATACGAATACTTTTTAATAATATAACTTTTTTTATTGAATTTATCAATTTCCTATAATAAATTATAATTATTTCATTAACATTTTTGCCTAAATATTCTTTCAACATCATAAAAATAATTTATAATTCATTGAAAATTAATCATATGCTATTTTTAATATTAATTGAATGAAAACAACATTTATTTAGAGATTTCACAAGGAAAATTACTATTTAAACATGACTATCAACAATTACTAGTATTTGTAAAATATCATACTTTTTCGAATAATTAAACAAACAAACTATTCAAATAGAATAGTGGAAACGAGCCAAATTTATGATAATTAAATTTAATTGTAAATTTCTATTTGTTAACACATTTATTTGATACATTTTAGTAAAGAATACAAGAGAAATATAGAAATTTATCAAATACATATATTGTTTAACAAAAATATTATCAAACAACTACAATTAACTTCTTCATAATTAGCTCCTTACATTGTATTAAAAATATCTTCCTATAATTTGATTGATTTTACATTACGAATAAAAAGTGTTTTCTTTTAAATTTTCAAAATAATAATAATTAGAGACATCTAAAAAAATTAGAAAATTATTTAATTATCAGAAATTTTTTTAGAACATGTTTCATGGTAGTAAAAAATTATGATTTAATATTCAATAATTTTTTTATATTTTTTTTACTAGATAATTTTTAAATTTCATTTGTTATTATTTTTTAATTCATTTTGCTTTTATCAGTTTATTGTAAACTCTATAATTAATATATATTAAACAGGCTTCGCTTAATAATTAAAATAACAAAAATAAAATAATTAATTAAATGAATTATTCTCTGAATTAATTTAACTAAATTAAAATATAAAAACTTAAATTAAAGTCTCTTATATTTTAGTTATGATGCGGGGGGAAGGTAAGTTTCCTTCCCCCAACACTAAATTTTATAATTTTTGGCTATACAAATATTAGAAAATTCAATTTTTTTTATATTTCAATTACCTTTACCATATAGTAAACATCTTTAATGATATATAATTTTTAAGGTATATTATTATTTTTTATCAAATTATAAATTAAAACAATGCTAATAAATTTGTTTTTATTAATAATTAGAATGATTTTCAATTTAAATCTGAATTCATTATGTAGGTAGATTTAATATTTTATTTTAGATTATAAAAATCAATATCATAATTGATGATAAAGATTCTTGGAAAAATTAAAAAATTACATATTTTTATGTATGGGCAGGAAACCACCTTTTTTTTGTTAAAGAAACTTCCCTCTTGAGAGCATTTAAAATTTTGGGGCAACAAACTTCCCCTCCCCTATTATGATTTTTAATTGAAATCATACAATTTTTTAAGTTAAAGAGGAATACTTAATTATAAAAGTTATCATTGTTAAAGTTTAATCTTTGATCTATCTGCTAAATGTTTAATATTAAAGATTATAATAAAATTGATATTTCAGTTGTTTGGTTAGCACATTGAATATTTTACATCTAAATTTATGGTTAAAAGGGCAAAGTGGTTGTATTATTTATTCATTAAATAATTCTATTTTATTTATATTACTGCTTATATTCAAATTAATTTTTCGGTACAATTGTTTACAACTTATATATTTGTAGCTTTACTCTAAAGTGTTACTATTGAAAGCATCAAATTGATAATTCAAACTTAAAATATTTTGGTTATAAAATCAAGGGATAGCCAGATAGAGAAGAAATATAATAATTAACAAATAAAATCTACAAATTCACAAAACTTTTATGATAGAATAAAGCATTTTTCCTTGATACTAGTCATTATTTTATGTGAAGAATAGTGGCATATAGTAACTTACTCAGGCATCATTTAAATTAGATTTTATTGTAGAGCTTGGTTCGTTGTTACAGCATAGAAATAATATTTATTAAAGTAAAAATTTCCAACATTTAACAAATATTTTAATCAAGCTTATTGCATAATTTAAAAATTGTCTCCCAGTTTTTAACAGTGATTTGGTTTCTAATGTCAAGGCATAAATAAAATATTTCTTTTTTCAAACTTTTTTAGCTTTGCCCTCTCGATGCTTATAATTACATAGTAATTCGCAAATCAATATAATTTACACAATTTTTAATCATCAATATAATAAATTAAATATAAATCAATTTTTGTTGATTTATTTTATGTAATAAATTTTAAATTATAGTTTCAATCTTATAATAATTTCAATTTTTACTTCTTACTAATATAATTGTATTATTCGAAAAGCAAAATAGCAAGATAATTTCCAAGCATATAATTTATTTTTGGAATTGAATATAATTCTTCAAATTTAATGACACAAATATCATTAATAATTTTAAAATATTTATTTTATAATTATATTTTTTTAATAATAATAAGCCCAGCATAAGTAATAATAAACATCCTTACAAAGCATTTATATGAGGACCATCATCAAAGGTATTATTTTTGCTTAATTTTCTCAAAACATTGCTAAAATTCCCTTGCTATAAAATATTTCATTTTTATTTAGGACATAGGATTGTTGAACTCTATTTAATGACCAAGAGCTTAAAGAAATATTGACATAGATTGAGTCAATTTCATTTAAAAATATAAAGTTGACTCTAATTTGAAATATAATTATTTTAAAATGTTATACATCATTTAAAGACTTGATGTACCTAAAATACCTTAATTTCTTATGGATTTTTGGCTCTTATTATATAAATTAAACCTAAAATCTTTCAAGAAGAATCAGTATATATTCTCTATTATTAATTAGGTTTAATTATTCATTAAAGATATTATTTTATCATAGGCTTGAGATTGTTATTTAAATATGGAAGTTATGATTAACACTTATAGGATATTGTGATACATATTATGGGATTTATAATAAATAAAATAATTAACGATAAATATATCTTAACTCTAATTATATTTCTATTCTCATTTTAATTTTCCATAAAATATTTTTCAAGTTATTTTAGGAAAATATAATTAAATATTTATTTTAAATATTTAATTTATTAATTAACTAAAATAAGTAGGCAGTCTAATTAACAAGGATTTTTTCAATATATTTATTATTTAAATATAATAGTTTAGTATTTTTTATTTTTCCACGAAATTTCCTTAAGAATTTAAAAAGGGAATATTTTAGATTTGAAATATTGGTTAAACTTTGCTTATATTTTCTAAAACATTTGAATTCAATATAAAACAAATGAGAAATAAAATATAAAAGTTACTATGTAAATAAATTCAATTTACTTTATTTATTTGTTCTATGAAATGAAAACAAAAATTAAATTTAAGCAAATATTGCAAATTAATATTTAATTTAATGCCATCTAATAACTATTTTAATTCTTATTTGATTAATTAAAAATGAATTGAGAAAAATATAAAATTAAATCAATGGTTTCTATTTTTGATAAATCTATACTTTACAAGTCAATTCAAAATAACTTAATTAACAAATGAATTGTATAATTACACATATAGTGAAAATAGACATATTTATACATTTTATATAATATCTATATTTAGCATTGTTTTTCAATTCATATGCATAAATAATAGTGTGAGTAAATTTTTATTTTTGGAAATTTTTAATACCGATGTTTGAAAAAGGAAATTTTACTATCTAAAATATATTTGATAAATTAGATTAGTTTAATATATTTACTAGTGTTATTGTACTTGATTAAATGAATTCATTAAAAATTTCATTCAACTATAATGATTAGAAATTATTTACAATATAAATAAATAATAAAAATTATCTAATATTAAATTGAAAGTAGTAAATATTCTCTTAATTTATATATTCCTTAACATACCAAAAGAATTAATTTATAATTTAATACAGATTAGACATTATTTTTACTTTAAATATTTTCTCATTATAATTACTAAATTTTGATTGATTAATGTATTTACTGAGATAAGCTGAAAAGAAATATATAGATAAGTAAATAGCATAAACGTTACAATTAATCCTTTATTTAAAAATTTAAGTAGTCTAATTGTATAAATCGAAAAATATTGATTGAAATTTTTGAACTGTGTAATAAAATAAAAAGTATAATTAGAAAATTTTTTGTAATAATTAAATTTAACTAGTAGTAGTAGTATTATATATAATGTGTGAAGAAAATATGCCTACTCTTGGCATTGAATGAGAAACAGGAGCAGCTACAGTTGAGGAGGTCCAAGAGTGCTAGGGAAAAGGCCCCCCAGAAGTTACCAGTACTACTCCTTCTGCGGGGACAACTACTGTTCCTGAAGAACAATTGTACTTACACCTCCAGGTGAGACTTCAAGTTACATGAAGGATTAGAAAAGAGTTGTGGATTTAAGGGATCTATTTTATCAGGAGGTCAGAAGCAAAGAATCGCTATTGCAAGAGCGCTCATTAAAGATCCAAAAATTATCATTTTAGATGAAGTTATCAATTCAATCGAAGCATATGATATTTCAACCAAGCTAGATCAAAAAAGAAAAAAACAAGAATAATCACTGAGGAACTTTTTAGCCAGCAGACTTCAACAATTACAAATTTGATACAGTTCCCCCAGCTTAGTAATTAATATATTCCTAACTAACTAATACAAAGTCATACAGCACTGCAAAAATAATTTATACCACACATTATATATAAAACTGATTAATATTTAATATCTCTAGAATTTTGATCTCTAAATTTTATTATTTCTCTATTTTACCTAAGTAATTCACTATTAGTAGTAGTAGTGAATCGCCAATGAGTAAAAATAGAAAAAAAAAATAATGAATAATCAAGAATTTAATTAAGCTATTTAATAGTTTATATTTAAAATTCTAATTAAACACTACTCTATCTCGAAAGTTGAATGACTTTGAGATAGAGTGCGATAGAGTATTATAAATTATTCGTATTATTTAAAATCTAAGATAAATGGAATTAAGTTAAAAAATATTCTAATGTTTTTTTTTTAAATTTAGATATTGTTTATTTAACTATATTAATAACTTAACAACTTATACAAATACATTTAAAAGTAAATGTCTTATTTCAATTATATTCTAAAATTTAATTTAAGATTAGTAAATTTTAATAAAAACATTAGAATATTTTTTAACTTTATTTCCATTTATCTTAGATTTTAAATAATACGAATAATTTATAATACTCTATCGCACTCTATCTCAAAGTCATTCAAATTTCGAGAAAGAGTAGTGTTTAATTAGAATTTTAAAAATAAACATTTAAATAGTGTAATTAAATTCTTGATTATTCATTATTTTTTATTTTTACTCAATGGCAAGGGAAATAACAATGAGATTTGAATTTAATTAGAGATATCTAATAAATAATAATCAGTGATAATAAATACTAATATTTGTATAATAAATAGGGACCATATATTTTTAAAGTTAGCATTAGTTTTTTAGAATTATTTACCACCTTTAATTTTTTTATTTTCCAGATTACATAACTTCAGAAGTTGTACATGCATCTAAAATATCTCCAACGACTAAATGACTATTTTCATAATAATTATTTATGAAATTTCCCCATTTTTGCTTTAACAACTGCATTCAAGATAACGAATTTATATTTAATGTTTTCCTCGTAGTTCTACATAAATTAGTAATAATTAATACTTTTAAATTTAATTAGGCAATTTTTTATATCATTTTAAAAGTTCTTTAAAAAATTAACTTAATATTTAAATTTTATAATCAGTTACGTGAATTATAAATGATTATATTTTAAAAATTAAAATAAATAAATTTATTTTAGAATTTTAGAAATTTTTCAAAGAAGTTAGCAAATTCATTATGATATTAGTTATTTAACAGGAATTAATAGATGTTTCTTCCTTATCTTATATATAATTAATTACAACATATTATATTATTTTTAAAGTCTCATTCTCATTATATAGTAAAAATGGAAACCTCATTATTTACCTGCCTCAACTGTTCCTGTCCTTACGATTTAACGTCTCATATTCCAATCATCCTAGGTTGTGATTAAATCTATATTAATAATATCAAATGAAATAAAGCTATATATTATTATTTATCACTAAAATGTTAATGTGGAGATGAGATCTGTCAAGACTGCTATTTAAATAAGCTGATAGAAAATCAAGATGGAAGCTTTGTCTGCTGCTTCGACAATGAACATGAAATTAAGTAAGGAGATAAACCCATCAAAAATAGGAAAATCATCATCAAACTCAAATCTTTGGATGTACTAAGATTAGTATTTAAATTAACTGCTAAATTATAATTTTAAGGAAGCAGGTAAAACAATCACACCCTCTCATTGATAAATTAAAACCATACTTTTTACATTTCTACTATAATAAATATATTTTAAACCCTTTTATTTAAAACATTTGAGATTAATTAAACTTAATCTATTGAATTACTGATCTTGATAACAAAGTGATAAAGTTATAGAGTATTAAAGTTGGCTTATTATAATTTTGCCGATACTTGTTAGAAATTTTATAGTATTTTTTATCTATTTAAATCATAATTTAATATATTAATTAAACCTAAATCAATGATTCAAATATCATTTTAATATCTGTTAATTGTTTTATAAATGTGAATTTCCCTCAAAAATTTATTATGTTTCACTTATGAAATACTGTTATAAACATAAATTTTGTTTATTTTTATATTGAATTTAATTTATTATATAAAGTAATTTTAATTATATAAAAAAACAATAATCCAGGCTATTATTGAATTTGCTCATTTGTATTATAAAATTAATTCTAATACAAAAAAATATTTAATTTTAATGCAAGTGTTAGTTTTTTAACTTTAACTAAAATTTAATTACTTTATAAATATAAAAAGATTAAGTAGTTATAGAGAATGTAATTTTAAAAATATCACATTTTAATTATTTTCTTATTGAAATAATACAAAAGTTATAAATAAAAAAATGTCTATTTTTCATTTTGATAATATATATATAAATATGATTTTAGAGAAATTTTTATAATTTAAATTAATAATATAATTTATATAAGTATGCGAGAAGCACAAGGAATCTTACTCTGAGTACTACTGCGCCTAATGTGATTAAATTGTTTGCTACATGTGCTCAAACCAAGATCACTCAACAATATTATTAATATTATCTATTCAACTTTTATTAAAATTAAGTTAAGCCTACTTGCTAGAAAATTACCTCAATAAATTATTTTCAATACTTTACTGATTTATTTATAACTTAACTGTATATAAAATATTAAAAATATGTAAAGCAAAACTTTACTATTTTAAATTCAGAATGATTCTGGAATTTTCTATTATTCCAGAATCATTCTGTTTTCCAAATAAATTCTTAATTTTCAAATTTTGTTATCTAATTTTATATTTTATCTATATGTTTTCTTCATTTTATAATATATGATAGTTGAAAATAATGGTGGTAAGTTTCCTCCATTAAGTAATGATAAAATTTCATTTTTTAGGGAAATCTCCTAAACTAAAATTATTTTATTCTAAACTACTCTCTTTTATAAAATTAACCAACATCCAAACTTAGCTGATTTTTTTTTATTATTCTTAGTTTATTAATAGATTAGTTAATATATCTATTATCATAGATTCTAATCAAAATCTCATCTCCAATATATAACATTCATTTATGAACTTAATGGTAGTCCGCTATATATATTTCTTTATTATTCGAAATGATTCTAAGTGTTATCAATTAGATAAGTTATTATGTGAACTTGAGGTACCACTCTTCCTATCATACTTCTATTTCCCCTTGAGAAACAGATATAATATCCATGATAGTATTTAACTACCTGAAATTATTGTGTTACTCATTCCAATATATAATCAAATTGAATTTCTTTCATTTCTGTTATTAACACATTCGATTACTATTTCTTGAACTACTTAACTGATGTATGAATATCCTCTTAGTATTTAATTGGTCATAAAATATGAAATTTTTGATTTATGAACAACTTATTCAATTTATCATTATAAAAATAATGAGGAGAAAACTTACATCCCATAATTTTATTTCAATAGCATAATTAGAATGAAATTTTTTTCATTTTAAAGTCAAAATCGTAATCAGTTTTAATTTCTTACTAAAAAATTGAAACAAAATCAATTTAATTTATATTCTTTTAAAAATTATCATATAATTTATATAATTTGATTTATAAGTCAATTTTGGATTTTTAAAAAAAAATAGTAATAGTTTCAAGATAATTAATCTTACAGAAATACCATTAATGATGGAATTTCAGAATGGTGATAGATTTCTAATTCTGGAATGATTTGAAATTATAGAATTGTGGGAAAATCCACGATTTTAATACTCAATTTAATTTAATAATAAATTTTTTGGGTAGACAAAATTATTATAATTGAATTAATCTATTATATTTGATCTTTAAAAATTATATTATACCTAAATTCATACATAAAGTATAAAGGCAATAATAATATTTACAGAGAGAGTTTTATTCATAATATTATTATATACCAATATATTATCTGGAAATAACCTAAAAAATAAAAAAGTTGCTTTTGTAATTAAAATTTTATCACATTTTCTTGTTTTTTTAATTTAGAAATTCAAAAAAAAACTATTTATAATATATTATTTTTGATTAACTAATCCCATAATGACGGGAAACTATATAAGGTGAACCCTGAAAACTATAAAGAATATCTTAATTTCATAAATCCACATTTAGACAAATAACTTGAATTGATCACAAATTTAAAGAGCAAACTAAATAATCATTTAAGCCAAGCTTAAATACTATCAAGTAGTGACTTTAATCTAAATTATATTTTTTTAATTACTTCATCTCTATGCTGAACTAAATTATAACTAATTAATTTATTATTTGAACAACGCCAAGCTTTTGTTATAGAACTTCGTGAAATAAGAAGATTTAAGTAAACTTTCTATAACTTACTATAAGCTCTAAGGGTAAGAGTAACCACAGGATGAAATTCAGAATTAGAGCGAATTCTAAGTAATTAGTAGACAAAATATTTAGAAATAAGAAAATACAAGTGATAATGATAAGATTAGTGCAGAGCACTATAACTAAAATATAACTATAAATAATTGTGGTGGGAAACTTCCAGCCAATAACTTATAATATTATTTTCATTATGAGCTTTAAAGAATTCAATACTTGGCTACTTTTATAATTTTTATTATCCTGCTCAATTTTTTAAAACTTAAATCATTTCCTGAACGAGTTTAAAAAGTTGTTCAAGAACCAAAACCCCAAAATCCCTTAAATTTTCAAAAAGTGATTTAATTCGTAATGAAGTTAATAGGGGTTGGGATTATTTATATGTTTTAATGTAATATTTATAGTAAAAGTAATTAAGTTAATCACTCTAAATGCAATAATCTGTAGTTTATTTTTTAAAAAAATACTATTCTATATGCTCTTTTGATAATTATGATAGTTTTTTTTATGAATATCACTGACACTGACATATATATCATTGCTATTGATGCTCTTGTTTATCTATAAGTTGCATTATTCTTTGCCTTGCATCCTTATCTCACCTGTAGCAATCCTTACAAGCCATATCACATTCTATTATGTTGTAGCCATCACCCACAAAACCTAATTGAAAGTCTCCATCTCTCCAGTCTTTTCTTTCTGGATTATAGCATAAAGTTCCAATTACACTTCTTAGCATAGATACTTTCTCCCTTAATGTTTTTATGAAGTCAATAATTATTACTCTTACAGGTTAAAAATTTATCATAATGTTCTCAGGCTTCAGTATCTGTGATCAAAGCCTAAATTCTGTAACTCTCATATGCTTTCTAAAAGGTTTAAGTTGCTTTCAAAGAAAGATACTTATTGATTCCTTTGATCTGTAAAAAAAGAAATCTCTTTAAGTCATTCTATAGAGTGGGAGTCTGAAAGCAACATTATATCTGGCAAGGAGAACTGCATCATGCTTGAATAAGTAACTATGCTCTTTAAATTTTACTTAAGCAAGTGCATTATACTGATTGTAAACTCCATATAATATATAATCACTTAAGAGATAATTCAAAAGACAAACCTATTAAGCATACTGATGATCATTGAAAACTTTCTTAGTAAAGGAGTCCTCCAGAATTAGAAAACTAAAAGAGAAGTATCTAAATCTATATATGCAAGGACTGGTATTTTATTGTATTGAATTATCATCATGCTTTTTGTTAATCAAAATCTCAAAACCCCTTAATTAAATGTTTACTGATTTGATTTGTAGGGTATAGATACGGCCTTATTGGGGTAAGTATAGAAATTAGGTGAAATTGCAAAATGAGAAAAAGAAATTGGCGAAAAATAGGGTATATTTACGATAAAAGATATTTTAGATTTACAGTTGTAAATTAGATATTGTACAAGTATTTATATAGACTAAGTCAAATTAGTATTAAATCCTTTAGCAATCGCAAAGCTATTATGTAAGTGTGCCTCTGCTATTTTATATCAATGATTGCTATTTGTTTAGTTTTCAGTTCTGGTACTTAAAAGAATCCTACAAGAAAATAAAAGTTTTCTCAATCTCATATTGACAACCTCTGCGACTTACAAACTTTTAAGAAATGGGCACACCTTACGATTTATTAGAGAGCTGTAATGCTTTTGATTGATATGCTAATGATGGGAATTAGGACTATTTTTTTAAGAATTTTTTTAATTATATTTAAATAAAACAATAGATATTTTTGAGAGGAGCATTTCTAGCACACTTTTTTTAGAAATGGCTTAATATTTGTTTAAGCGTTAAATGATGAAGTTTTTTATTTCATACCTTTTTTTTATTGTTTTTCAACTATTTCATAACCGGCCATTTTAATTAATCATTTTTGAGATACTAAATATATCATTCACACATATTTTCTTTACTTTTAAGCAACATTTAATTAAAAAATTGTATTACTTTTATCTATAATATATAAAGTAAAGTAATGTTAACATTACTTATTTTAACAGTTGTAACAACTTCTTAGGATTTAAATATTTAAAATTTGTGAAATTCTTAGGAAAAACTTATCCATTTTATCCATTAATTTGAAATAAAATAAACTAAATTGTATATCAATCATTAAAAAATGTATTTAAAATCTCACAAATATAAAAAATATCTTTTAAATATAAGTATCTTATAGGTGGTTATTAAAATGTCTATTATGGAGAAAAATATTGAAGTTGTAAACAAATTCTTGAAATAGATTTACAATTTTGACAGTAAGTTCCATTAAAATATCTCCTAATATTGTTTAAATTAAATTAGGAGGAAATAGTTAAGTTCAATACCATAAATTGAGAACTTAAAAATTAATAAATAAATAAAATAATTATGCTCTTAGCAAAGTTGAAACTTAATTTGAATGACCTCATAAAATAAATAAACTATTTTGGGAGTATTTAAATTATGAAATAAGCAAATTCAAATATAGAATTTGAAATTTTAAAGAAATTGCACTATTTTGGTAAAATTCTAAACCATGCAGAGAATTAAATTAAAATAAAACTTAAAAAGTATTAGTTTATAACTTAAATTTTTTAAAGGGATATATTAGTTTATAATTGTATAACATAGAATTACTAACTTAAAAGATTAAAAAGATATAAGTTAACAAAATTACATATACCCTAAAAAACCCGAATCCTCAAGATTACCAATATCAATAAAAACATATAAAACTTATTAAGAGGTATTGGATCTTGTATAGTTCTATTATTGGGATGTTTAGGCAGTTGCAGCAATAATACTAGAAAATGACATGGAATTTATGACTTACTTCTGTACCAAACACAAAAATATAATCAATAAGTTTGGATAAGAAACATTAAAAGTAAAAAGATGTATGCGAAGAAATTTAAAGTTTTAAAGATGTTAACATTGAGAGCTTCCTTCTTTCCTAGATAATCATAAGACAACTAAGTTTGACTATTATAGAGAAAAATATTCAAGAAATGATACAACAAAGACAATTAGATCTATTTTGATCGAATAAAATCACTAATATTCATTAAATACAATTATTTCACATAATCTTGCGTTTTTTATCCTAACCCCAATAAGACTCTAAATGTGCCCTACAAATATAATCATTGAAACATCTAATAAAGGATTTCTGCGATTTGACTAATACATGATCATTTTAAATTGGAGATCATTAACTGCCATTATCATTATTACATTTAAATTCGCTTCATACTTTCCAATGTATTAAAATATAATCTAGTAGGTTGAATCGATTAATATTAGAAGAATATAGGGATAAATAAATAAAAATTTTATCTAGACTCTTTCTTAATTGTTGATTTATTTAAAGAAAATCTGTTGAGTTGCTGCACAAGACCCATAATTACTTTAAATTATTTTAATTTTAACTTTAATAATATAAGTCATTTCTAAAGTTGGTAGACTGTGAATTATAAAAATCAAGCTCATCTATAATTGGTACACACATGAATTTAAAATTGTAAGCGAGTATGATTAAAATGGTTACTTTTTTTAATATAAAAAAAAGAGAAAAAATATAAGGAAGATTTCCTGAAAATAAAATGAAAATATTAAAGAAAATTTAATGAAAAATTTTAGAAATCAAATTCAAATTTTGAAAGTTGATATATTAATTAAAGTTAAATAAGAATAAACTTAAATTTAATTCGAATTAGTGACTGTTTGATCTTAATTCATGTATAATGAAATGAATATAAATTCTATATGATCTCTTTTTTATTTATTTTTAAAAGTATCCACATTTTAATTATACTCGCTTAATAAATATTTAAATGAAAGATTGGAGCAAAGCATAAATAAAGTTGTTGTACTAAGGAACAAGAGATGGATTTGAGGCTTCTAAGTTCCATTAACTATGTGATTATCAGGGACCCACTATTGCTTTTGTGATAAGTGAATTTGGAAAAACATTCGGTGGATATACAAGTTAACAAAATAAATCTTCTATTTTCAATTATTTATATAATTTTATAAATTAAGTTTTTAATATAGTGATAAATTACTATTAACACATGTTAAAACTAAAAATGACTTAATAATTAAATTTTATGCGCAATTAAACATTTTAATTATAAAATACTAAGTGTCCCCTGGACTTCTGATGGTGGTTGGATAGAGGATAGATATTCTTTTCTATTTTAGTTAAATTAAAGATCTATACATCCAATTTTCTAGAACTTTGAAGATGCAGTTTTCCAAGATGAAAATTAGCTCACATCCTTTGGATATGATCTTTGTTTTTAAACATAGTGTGATGCAAGTAAATCTAGCTTGTCATAATTAGGCTATGCTTATAAACTACCACCTGGCTATACATCTGAGACAGATGATGCATACAAGTATTTAGCTGGTGAGTATTAATTCAAAGTACTAGAAATTGAAGTGTACTCAGTTAAAATAGATTGATTATAGCAATGTCATTAATAGAAATATAAACGATTAAAAAAATTATGATTTACAATAAATGAATATTTAATTAAATACTATATTTAATCATCTCATTTTATAATTTATAATTGTTTTAGGTGAAATACTATATTATCACTTTTTTTTTGTTTATGAAATATTTGTTAAAAATAATGATTTCAGGGGGTTAACTAAGTCATATACAGTTTTTTAAATAGCGTAACTCATAGTAATAAAAATTAAATTTAATTATATTTATTAATCCCATTATTGCTTCATATTTGAGGGAAGAAGTACAAGTAAACTCTGAAATATTGAAAGGATTGGGGGTCAATATCTGAGCCAAAGTGACAATACTTGACTCAATGATATTTTTATATATTTTAATAAGTTAGTGTACCCTCCCTCTGAATCAAATTAGAGTCAGAGAATACGAATAAGTTATTTTTAGTTACGAAAGATTTCTTAATAGTGTTGAAAAAAACACAAAATAATTTTCGGTTAAATCATTAAACAACATTAGTATTTTTTTCAAAATTATTTTGTTCAATTTATACAATTCTTAAAGATATAACTTACTAAATTATTTTTAATAAAGTATATTACTTGATATTGTAAGTTCCTAATGCTTATTTTATTTTAAATAATGAATTTATTATTAAAGTGATTTATTTATGCAAGATGACTTTTAAACAAGAATTTTAAGAAGTTATATCTTTTAATATTGTATAAATTGAGCAAAATAAATTTTTTAAAAAATACTTGTGTTGTTTTATGATAAAAAAGAAACCCGTTTTATGTTTTTTCGACACTATTATGAAATCTCTAGTAATTAAAAATAACTTATTCGTGTTCTCTGACCCTAATTTGATTCAGAGGGAGGGTACAATAACTTATCAAAATGTATAAAAATATCTTTGGTTCAGATATGCCCTATCCCATAGATTTATTTTTAAAAATTACATTCTTTCAAGGTTAATTTACTCATAAGTCGAAATTTAATTTTTAACCTTCCGTTCAATATAAAACATTATTTATAACTCATTAAAATTTATTTATGTTCTTTTTTTGTAACATGAATTGAATAAAAATATAATCTGAATTGAATAAAATCATATTTTATTTAGAAATTTCCCAGGAATACTTTGTATTTTCAAATTATCATCAATACTACTTTTACTTATAATAAATTTAATTATATAATTTCATTATTTTTTAAATAATTAAACATAAATTAATTAAGCAACTTGCTATTCAAAGAAAAATATTTTAAACTAGTCAATTTTTATCATATTGTAATTCTAATTTTAATTCTTATGAGTTGCTTAACACATTTATTTGAAATATTTTGGTAATTATTGATAAAATACCAAACAATAAAATTATGAAATGTTTTAAAATCAAAACTGCCATTATTTTAATACATGTAAATTTAATCACAATATCGAAGTTAATAAATAAAAGAAAATAGGGCTTAAACAAAATAATTACATGTGTAACAGTGAATTTTTTCATGATTAAATAAAAATAATTTCTAAAGTTGTTGGTATTTTACCTTTCATATGTGAGAATGTAAAAGTTATTTAGTTTTTTAAGCACTTATTCAAAATTTTGTTTTAATTATTGAGAATTCTCAAAGTTAGAGTTTCTCTGCTTGAAAATCCTAATT
This sequence comes from Oxytricha trifallax, assembly GCA_000711775.1. Taxonomy (NCBI): domain Eukaryota; phylum Ciliophora; class Spirotrichea; order Sporadotrichida; family Oxytrichidae; genus Oxytricha; species Oxytricha trifallax. Next base: position 31,439 of record ARYC01000532.1, on the reverse strand, counting down.
AAAAAATGGTATTAATATTTATGAATTTAATCAGATATTTTTATTAATTGATATGTATAAAATAAAATTCAGTGAGAAATTAAGATAATTATTTTTACTGACACAAATATTTCAATGCAGATGTATTGCTTAGTCAGAGAGGTTCTCGCTTCTCCATTTAGTCTTTAATTAAATTTAATTATAACTTTCAAATATAATTTTGAAATCTATATTTTATTATTAAGTACAACTATTTTATTCCAAAAATTCATTATCTCTATTGTCTTTATTATGTAGTGTTTTAAATATTTATTAGATTTATAAACTATTCACCACTTGCGTATTTTTTAAAACAATTAATTATTTTCATTCACAATTTATTATTATAAACTATTAATTCTTTATTCTAGGACCCATGATTTATTAAGAATTTAAATAAGGGTTAAGAATAAACAGATGAAGTTTAATTGCTAAAATAGAAATAATTAGAATAATATTTTGATTAAATATTATTAAATGATCACAATTTAAATTGATTTCAGCAATATAAAAAACAATAAAAAATTTATTAAACTTTGAAACGAAAATCATCTCCACAAATTGAAATTAATTTTTGATAATCTCTAAAACATTTAGCCAATAAGAATACAAAGACTTCTTAACCAACCATTAGTAAATAGTTTTTTCATTATTTTTTCATTGTCATAATTTCTCACGCTTATTTTCATTGTTGGAGGAATACATTTGATTTGGGAAATTAAATTATAATTAATAAATTAAAATAAATAAATAGTGGCAGTTAACTTTCTGGAAACCCTGACAATATGGTACTTTTTCGATAGAGAATTCAAAACTAGCTGGACTTTACTATTGGCGGTATGCCTCTATCGCATCTCAGGAGCGTGACAACTCGACTTTAATTTGATCATTAAAATCAACTAAACAAATCACCAAAAATTATAATCGATTTATCTCGCTTCTACGATGCGATAGAGGGGTACCGCCATTAGTAAAGTCCAGCTGATTTTAAATTCTCTATCGAACAAGTACCATATTGTCAGGGTTTCCAGAAAGTTAACTGCCACTATTTATTTATTTTAATTTATTAATTATAATTTAATTTCCCAAATTAAATGTATTCCTACAATATTAATAGAATCATGGGGTTATTATTAAGATTATTATCTGTGTCATAATAGTTTTTCTACTCTTTTCTATACTAGACAAAGAGAGTTTTAATTTTCATCGGTCAGTAAATCATAACTTTGCCAATATGTAATTTTGATATCCTGAGTAACTTATTTTTCTTGTTAAAATTTGAATCATGACGACGTCTGCAAAAATATAAATCCATCGAGGGTTTAAAGTGATAGTATTTCACTCGACAGTATAATTCTTCAATAATATATTTTAGTTGTGATAATATCTGGGGGAGGGGGTTTCATGGCAAGTGAATTTCATTTAATTTTTTTAAAATCATACATGAAAACATATAAATGAATTTTTTTTACATTTTATTTTTAAGATGATAAATAAAACACTCTATAAGTTTTTAAATAATTAAATGTAAATGCTATGCTGTTTTATAATAAATTATTTGATACTTTAAGCTAGTCTTAAATACAATCCAAAGATTAAAATTAAGATGCTTTAAATGTGAAAAATTCACTTATTTTTTAAAAAAATGTAATAAAATATCATTTATATCAAAAGAATGACAATAATGAAAGACTCGTAAAATATTATTTTTACAGTAATTGCAGAAAATAAAAAAATAATATAAAAATTTTTACTTGCCAGGAAGCTTCCCTACTATTTTCCTAATCATAAAGTTGGAAATTAACTTTCTCATCCAAATTTCATTAATAAGTAATAAATTTATAATCAAGTAAAATTTTGTGGAGAGATTTGACTAAATTTAAATGTGTAATATAAAACCCCATTAGTAAAATTTTAGAAGAATCTGGATGGTAATGTAAAAGTGAAAGAAATAAATTGTAAATAAGAATAGTAAAACCATAATAACTTTAATTATTTTAATCTTAAGTTTAAATAATTAGAAACTTAATCAATTTATAATACTAATTGTTTACAATCACACTTTTTCTATTTGATTAACTTAATTGGGTTTCTTCATTTTATGTAGTTAAATTATTTTCCCATTTCTCTTATCCTATATTTTGATTTCTTTTATTTTAACAGAGAAAATTTCAAATTCTCTAATTTATTCTTCTTTCTCTAAATGGAAAAAGCTAATGTATTTTTTTTTGTTATCTGAGTTATTCTATTGCTTTAATAAGTGAATCTGCAATAATCATGACTTTAATTTAGAGAGGTTTTTTAAATTAATCCATCCATATATAAATGGGAATAATGAAAGTAAAACAGAAAAGTTGATTTAGAGTTCAGTTGGTATAACATTCTGACTATTATATATTTTGTGAAGGGTTCAATTCCTACTAAAGTTGAATTTTTTAAAACAGTAATTAGAACAAGAGTACTAAAAGAAATACTTTGAATAAAATGTTAATTAATAATTTATAAACCACCTTATAACTAATTATTTTATACTTTTATATTAAATGCAATTTACAAAATTTATTATATATGAAACAATAATAATGATTGGCGCTAAGCCTTAAGATGATTTGCTAAATTTTAATTATATTAAAAATAAATATAAGCAACTAAGTGCCTTGACTTTGGAGTTCTTTGGAATTATGTTTCTGTATATCTATATAATTATTTGGTTGAATTTATAAAATATTTTGAAATATCTATAATTTAAAGCCTTTTTCATTTGAAAATTTACCTTAATCATAAAAATTATTCTAGATTCATTGATTAGGAATCTTATGGAAATTATATATTTCTATTGTTTTATTTTTTTTATTTTTTGACGAAATTTCTATTTTACAACAGGAATCGGTTGATAAAAAAATAGCACAACGAGATAATAATATATATTTTTAATTAATTAGCATAATAACTTTGTATAATTTTTCATGCTCTTATTTCTGATTTTAAATTGGGGATTTCTAATTAATATTAATATTAGTTACAGTTGTATTAAATATAATTAATTTATCGCTTAGCTATGAATTCTAAGATTTATTATTAACTTTTTATATACTTATTAAATCACTAAAAATCAAATGAAATCATTTGAAATGACAATATAAAATAAAAATTCATTATATAAATTAATTTTTTTTTACAAACTTTATAAAATTTAAAATAATGATACTTATTAAACTCAATGTAATATTTAAAATTAATATTTAATTTAATCCCACCAACGTTTTTATTTCAATTCTAATTATTGTTTGTTTACAAATTAATTAAAATATTAAACCAAAATGTATTTAATTGTGCATCAATAGCAGTTATTAATATAAGCTTTCTAAGAGTTTAATACTAATTGTATAAACTTAGATATTGTATATTATCAATTAAAGTGTTAATTAACTATTTTTACAATAAAAATTTCATTTTTTTCTATTCACTTCGATGATCGTGTAAATATTTGTGTGTAGTACATTACTTTTGGAATTTTCTATTACAAATTTTTTATTAAAAAAATAATTTTACTCCAATTAATTAATGATTAAATAATTAGTCAAATTAGGTCTACTAATATTATTGTATTTTAACAAACAACTATAAATCAAGTAGAATGAAGTTTACACTCTCTAAATTTTATTAATTAATCTTAATTAAATATAAATAAATAATAATTTAATTGAAAATATCATTCACTATGAAATAATTTCAAGATGTTCCACATTATAGATATAATGTGGAACATCTTGATTCATGTATTTACTTAGATTGAAATTCATTAAATATTCTGAAGATATATAGAAATTTAAACCACTTTAAACAATGCACTTATTTTTATATGAATTTAAAGGCTTTTATTTTATTAATAAAGGCAAAAAATGTTCATATAAAACACTGAAATGATTAAAAAAATTAATTCAAGATATTTTTTATTAAAAACATTATTTTTATTATAATTGAATTTATTTTGTATGATTTTTAATTATTGTTACTAAAAAACTTTAATACGTATAATAGAGAATTTAAAATATTGTAAATTTTCAAATCTAAAATAAATTAAATTATGTTAAAATTTCAGCAATTTTTCAAAGAAGTTATCAAGTTTATTACGATGTTAGTTATTAAATAGGAATTAGAAGAGGATTATTGCCTTAACTTATAATTTATATAATTGCAACAAATATTTTTTGTTTGAAGTCACATTCTCCTCTCATATTATCATAAAAATGGAAAGTTCATAATTTTACTGCCTCAATTGTTCATCACCTTACAATTTGACGTCTCATATTCCAATCATCCTTGATTGTGAATATTTATTTAAATTAATAAGTAATTAATTATTTTGCCAATATAAATATTTTTAATATTAATTGTGGAGATGAAATCTGCCTTCACTGTTATTAAAATAAGTTGAAATAAAACAAAGATGGAACTTATGCATGTTGTTTCGACAGTGAGCATGAGATTGAAAAAAGAGAAAAGCCTATTCAAAATAGGAAAATCATAAACAAGCTAAAATCCATGGATGTACTCAGATTAGTATTTAAATAAAATTTCAAAAAATTATTTATGGAAAGCAGGTAAAACACTCACCCCTTAATTTCCTAATTTAATTTTGTATTTTTAAAAGCATTTCTAAGGCTGCCAAAAAAATTAAATTGTAATACAACTAATAATTTGATTCTATAACTAAAACTATATTTTATATATATATATACAAATATAAAAAGTTAATGCAAGTAAATTAGCTTAACTTTTATATAAAAAATGCCGTTTTAAATATTTTATGGTTGAGATTATTTTTTTAATTATTTATTGATTGTAAAATCCTTTTCCATTTTGATAAAATTAAATTTTAATAATATAATTTTTTTGAAGAAATTACTACTGATTATAAAATATGTTTAATTAAAACTCAAAAAATAAAAGTTTAGAATGTCTCCATAAATTTAATGTTAAAAATAATTTTATATAAGTATGCGAGAAGCATAAAGATTTTTACTCAGAGTATTACTGCTCCTAATGCGATCAGATCGTTTGCTACATGTGCTCACAACTTGACCACTCATTAAATAAAGAATATATTAATAATCAATTTAGATCTATTTATAAGAAATTATTTAAATTAATAATTTTAATAATTAATAATATAACTGTAAAACATTATTAAAATAAATACATTATTAAGCAAAACTTTGCGATTTGTATTTACCTATATTTGAAATTAAATTAATTGGATGAACAAAAGTAATGTAAATTAATTAATCTATTATACTTGAACTTAAAGTATGTAATCTTACGTTTATAAATAAATAAATTTAAGAGGCAATAAAAGAAATATTCCTATTTAAATAAAATATTATTAATCATAATATGAAATCCATAAAAATATAGTATCCACAAAAAATTAAAAATCTAATAATTGCTACTTTAAATAAAATAATGTCACATTTTGTTGTTTAATTTAAATTTTAGATGATAAATGTAGATTATATTATTTTCCCCCTACAAAAATTAACCAAGTGTAATTTTTATATTTTTAATGAACTAATCTCATAATGGCGGTAAACTACATAAAGTGAACCCTGAAAACTTTAAAGAGTATCTCAATTTCATAAATCCACTCTTAGACAAATAACTTGAAATGATCACAAACTTAAAGAATAAACTTAATAATCATGTCAGCCAAGCCTAAATTCTTTCAAGCAATGACTTTAATTTAAATTGTTTTTTATTAACTTCATCCAGATGTTGAACTTTGATAAATATTAATTAATTTATAATATGAACAACGCCAAGCTTTTACTAAGAGACTTTGTGAAGTAAGAAGATCTAAGCAAACTTTCTATTACTCACTATAAGCTTCAAGGGTAACCCTAAGAGGAAATTAAACAATAGATCGAAGTCTAAGTAAATAAATAATAAGCAGAATTCTAAGTAATTGGTAGACAAAAGATTTAGAAATACGAAGTCCCTACTGATAAAGAAAAGATAAATGCAGAGCACTATAACTAGAATTAAATTAAAAATAATTTTTGGAGGGAAACTTCCAGCCCATTACATATAAAATTACTTTTAACAGCTTTATGGAATTTTATACTTGGTTACTTTTATAATTTTATACATCCAACTCATTATTTTTAGGATTAACTCTTATAATGAACGAGTAAAATAAGTGGTTAAAAGAATGAGGGTACGCTCTAGCTTAATCAACTTGCTCATTCACTGATAGACTAATAAATTATCTTAGTCAAAGTTTTTAAACTATTTGCAGCTATAAAACCTTTTGCAATTGAAAAATTGGCAAAAATAAACGAGAGTATTACTTTGTATTTATAAGAAGAAAATAAATAAGAAATTATAATTTCATTATAATAAATTAGTGAAAACTATTGTCTTCATCATTTTCATTCTTTAAACTTTTTTTAAACCGCCTAGAATATTTTTTCCATATCTTTCTGGCATTATATTATTGTAGTATTTATTGCCTAATTTTCTTCGACTATAAAAGACCCAAAATAGTATGAAATAGAAAAATTAGAGATTTTTATAAATTATATTAGATACTATCTTATTTAAAGATGTCAATCTTAATATTGAATTGAAAATGTTAAAATAACTTTAGAAACTTATAATGAAAAAATTTTAATTCATTTATTTTAAATATCTAATTGTATTATAAATTTCTTAATAATTTATAGATTTGATATGTTAAATATAATGGAATGATTTCTCCACATCAACTCCCATAAACATTAGGTGACCATATTAATGGATAGCGAGATTCAATATTTTTCGGTATTGGATTACAGACTCCAGAAATTAATATTACCAGATATAAATAAATTTAATGGAATAATAACAAATTAGAGAGAAAGCTTTGTAGCTAAAACAGGAAAAAATTAATAATAAAGTGAACAAATATTTAAATTTAAATTATTTTAATGCTTAAAATCTAATTATTGTAACTAAAACTAACTTTGATTTTAAACCAGAAATTAAAGTCATCTTTCACCATTAAAATATATATCTCAATATTTTATGTTTATATTCATATATTATTAAATAAATATAAGCCAGCAAATTTAGATATATTGTTAGAATATAGTTAATTAGGATAAATAAAAATAATCTTATTTTCGGAAGTAGATGTCTGCCAGTTTAAATGATATTGAGCTCATTTGATAAAAGTTTAAAAAATAGTGGACAAAATTTTGAATTATATAAATCTATTCCTTCAAAGCAGCAAATCGTTCAAATTTTATTTTTGAAGGATTGTTATAAATAAAAGATAAATAGTGTTACAATAGGTGATTGTATTAATTAATATTTAATTATTATCTCTTTTTTATTATAATTTCTAATAGGTTGTTTTCAATAAAACACTATTTACTAGCACTACAGTGGAGTCGTATGAATTAAATAGAGGCTGATAAATTTATTAAGACTATTTGCTATTAAATATATAAAATATTATTAAATTTTTAACTCATTCAATTCTTATTAAAGATGCTGCTCGAATACCACTGGATGTCATCGATTTAAATGAAGCGGTCCTACTCTTCGGTTATTTTGGTCACCATCGATCCTGCTCCCACAACTGACCTCAAACATTCATTTCATTCTGCTTGCCTTCATCTTCCATAAACGCTTTAAGAGACTACTCGAAATCTTTTTCAGCAATTGCTACCTATCTAAAGATCTATGAAATGGTTGAAGCCATTTTTGGCTAAGAAAACACAAAGAAACATGCAAGCTAACTGCTCGAGCAAATTCAAATTAAGCAATGGCGAGGAAGGTATTCCCGCAAGTAAGCAGCAAAAAAACTAATGGGAAAGCTATAGAGGACACCAACGTTGATTAGACGATTGCCGAATTTACTTTAAGACTTGGTTTTAGAAATGCAACATTTAAAAATAATGGTATGACATTAGACATTGATACTTTAATGAACTTTTCTTGATATAAAATCTAACCACATTCATTAAAGTCTTTAAAATGTTGGGTAGTTCAACGATGTATTTTATCCAGAAAGAGGTACTAAGTTGCCTTAAAAATCACTCAATGTTGCCAAAGTTGCAAAATATAAAACTTCAAAAAATCATAGGAATTTCTAATGTGCGCAGTAGAACCCGCTATTGGATTCTAATAAGTTAATGTAAAAATTCTCATGAAATCAGAAGAAATTTCATTTATAGAATCTGAACCACCTATCAAAGAGCAACAAGGCTGTTGTCCTCCGGATTTAAATGCATGAGGCAGATTGATACTATGTGGTTCTATAAATTCTTAAAATAATTATTTTTTTTTGAGATCTAACAATAATCTTTTTATTACTTCAAAATTAGAGGTGATAACTGTGTAGAGGCAACAAGTCACTGCATTGTATGATGCTATATCTAATGGTGCTAAAAAAATGGAGAGAGTTAGAAATACGTAAGGAAAGCTGTGTTTATTTTGACTCTTTAAATAATTAAAATTCACAATAAAAAGTGTTAGCTACAGAAAAGAATGAAAAATAGTTAATGCTGCATATTCTTGGATCGTACTCAATGGTTTTATAACTAAACTTTCTCACTTTTAGACATAGAGTACAGAAGATCAAGAAGAGTTGCAATAGAAAGAGTAAGTTATGGGAAGTTGAGAACAGATAATATTCAAAGTGAATAAGATAATTAAAAAAGATTATTTTATTAATTCAGAATCACTCCAACAGCTTTGCAATCAAGCTGTTTGTAGAGAAAACCTTAGTACCCTGCACTTTTGTATCGCAACTCAAGGATTTTTATCTCAAAGGTGAATGCCACCAGAGCTCTAAAAGCGCTACAATGTGGAATTTAAACTCAAACTTGCCATATATATTAAGAACATAGAGCTTCCTGTCAGCAGATAAAAAAATTAATAAAGAAATTATTATTCAAAACTTTTATTCACAATCAATATATCTGTTAAAGTAAGCTTTAATTTTCTTTTTCTCTCACTTTTTATTATTAATTTTTATTTTCAACAATCCTCCAAAAAATTAAATTTGAACAATTTGTTGCTTTGAAGGAAAAAATTAATGCCGTATAAAATTTTGTCAAGTAAATTTTAAACTTTTTATCAACAAGATAAGTATCATTTAAATTGGCAGACATTTACTTCCGAAATTAAGATTATTTTTATTTATCCTAGTTAATTCTATTATTACAATATAATCTAATTTTATGACTTAAATTTATTTAATTATGGATAAATGTATGCATAAAATATTTAAATTAAGTTAATCTTAGGTAGGTTATACAACACGTAATATTTTATTATAAAAAAAATTGTTTAGCTGTTGCATATGACCCATAATTACTTTTTATAATTTATTTTATATTGTAGAATATAAGCAATTCCTACAGTTAGTGAATAATGAATTATAATAATCAAGTTTATCAATAATTGCCACACATATGAAATATAATTAATTAATATATTAAATGAATGATTGGAATAAAGCAGAATTAAAGTTATTGTACTAAGGAACAAGAGATGGATTTGAGGCATCTAAGTTCCATTAACTATGTGATAATCAGGGACCCACTATTGCTTTTGTTTTAAGTGAATTTGGAAAAACATTCGGTGGATTTACAAGTTTACAAAATATATTTTTAATTTTATTGATTAATATATTTTATAAATAATTATGGAAATATAATTATTATTTTTTTACAATAAAACTAGGTATAATATTAAAATCATTACTACAATAAAATATAATTAATTAAATAAAATTAAAACTTAATTATAATTTCAAGCATACCATGGACTTCTCATGCTTCAGGTGTTTACAAAGAAGATAGATAAGCTTTTCTGTTTTAGTTGAATTAAAGATCCATACATCCAATTGAGAAGAACTTTGAATATGCAGTTCACCATTATTCATATTATATGATAACATTTGGAGGTGGAAATGATTTGATATTATACAATTAGTGTGATGTAAATAAAAGTAGTGGTTCAAACTTAGGTGGTAACTATAAACTACCACCTGGCTATACTTATTACACAGATGATGCAAAGAAGTATTTAGCTGGTGAGTTTAAATTTAATGTACTAGAAATCGAAGTATACTCAGTTAAAATTAATTGATCAAAGAGCTTCAATATAAGAAATATGATTGAAGTATTTATGATTTACAATAAATGTTTATTTTATTGAATGCTAGATGTAATTATCTCATTTATAATTATTAGTAAATTTTTTTTCTTCTTATAAATATATCTGAAATATTAGATAAAAATAAAAGGTGTATTTATCAAAAGGAAGACAGTTAGTTACCTAGCCTTGTTTATTGATTAAAATATTTTACAAATGTAGATGGCAAGTAAATCTATTAAATTTTTCTTCTCATTGTAATTCTTTCCAAGAGTCATGACGTCATGAGCTCACAGAAAAAGTCAATAACTCATAAGAGTTTAAGAAGATCTCAAACATAATATTTTAGTTATATATTTTCTATAATTTGGAAATTAAAAACACTCACTTCTATCTTTATTTTTGTTTTTTTGTAAATAATATTTCCTATATTTATAAAAAATTACTATTGGATACTTTAGCAATTATATGGTGTCAAAATATTTATGTAATTTTTCTATTTCAAATTCTTACCATGCTTTCATCCCTTAATTGACAAGATTTGGTCTTAAACAATACTTGAAATTTGCTAAATAATCCTAAATAATTTATAGCATAAGTATTACATAATAATCTTATTCCACTGCTCATAACTTAAGAATTTGATTTTATTATTATACATATAACTAATTAAATAATAATGTCAATATCTTCATGAAAAGATCTACCTAAATAAAATCTTGGAGATAAGTTTTCAAATTTTTCATTATTTTCAAAGCTTATATATTTTTTGTAAAATTTTACTGGAGTTTAACGCATATTTATCATAAATTGGTATTACTCAAGTATTATTTTTAAAGTGATAAATGGAATATATAGATAACTCATAAATTAGCATTTATAATATTTCAAATTAATCTCTCCATTTTATATTATAAAAAAATGAATTAATATTGTAGACAATAATAAAATATAGTGACATTCATATTTTATATAATTAGGGCTAGGAAATTATGATTATTTAATGCACATAATAGATACTGATTTTCGATTTAATCCTACATTTTAAGGCTTAATATCCTAAGAGTATGAAAAACATTTTATCATTTCTTATCAAATTAAAAATTGTAAAATTTACATATTTACTTTAGTATTTGAAAATTTAAAAATTACTTTTTTTTAAAATATATACATAATTACATTTTTCATAATTATTAATATTATTACTGCTATAGATGACGCTCTAATCTATTTTTTATGCACTTGAACCAGAATACTAATAGTGCATAATTATCAAATATGGACTTAGAGATTAATTATAAATGAATACAAATTAAACATTAAATATGCTGATTAATAAAGAAAGGACGTTGGTGAAAGTGGCATGCACTAATCGTATCTTTATGATCCAACTTTATCGTTAGCGCATGTAAATATAAATTAAGTCCGATTGCTTACTATGGTGGGTGTCTGATAATATGTCAGTACTACTTGGTTGATTATCTCACTAGACACTAGTGCAAATATGCTCAGATCACTTATAATTGAAAGCATGAGGATTGTACTGTTAGTAAGTACTACTTTCCCTCAAATAGTATATGTGATTCACATCGAATAGTTGTCATTTCTTCATACCGTTGCTTAGGCAAAAGATCATGCTCTACTGATTCTAGTTTGCACTTCTTACCAATATCTATATTGTAGATTGATTTAAACATTGAAGGTAACACATCTAATTAATTACTTGATTTATTTATTTCTTATTAATAATTCACTCCTTATTTTATATTTATGGGGTTTAAGATTTGAAATTTAATTTATAATATCATCTCTAAAAAAAGAATTGAAAGAATAATAAAAGATCAGGTTTTGTTGACGCTGACCTGTCCAGACAAAGGACAAGACCCCAAAGATCACCCTGTGAGAGGAAAATAGGTCTAATGTCCATATTTGCTATCCAGCTTAAGAAATATAGGACAAAAATACTCGAAAAACATTGAATTATTAAAAAAAACTATCTCCTTAAATACTTAGTACAAATAACTAATAAATGTTCATTCGATGATAATAACAATAAAAAGATATATTTTATACTAGAGATCTTTATTTCTTGTATTCCTCTCCACCTTATTTTAAGTTATTCATCATCATCATTAATAACATTTTTTAATTAAGTATTGAATAGTAAATTTAAAGATTTTAATATACAAGTCCTCAAATACCAAAAAATTAAAAATTCGTTAGATAATACGTTTTGCATATTGAACTAGATCTTAGATACTATAATTAAAAGTTATAAAATGTTGTTTTTATAGAAATCCAAAAATTATAGAGATTAAACCCATTAAAGATTATTTTATTTAAAAAATCATGTTTTACAGAAATCGGTCATAATGGGTCATAGGTAACTATGACTTTTAGCTGCGTTGAAAATTTTAAAGTTATAAAACATTTTTTTTCTCTAAATAGCTTATAAAAGTTTTTAATAAGAAACTTTCATAATTTGCAATATCAGACAGCCTCCACCATAGTGTTCTGAAACTAATTACACTATAATATTCACAATAAATTTTAAGAATGTGAGTAACAATCTTCATCTGTTATTTAATGATTTAGATGTGAAAATGGACAATTGTGACTTCGTCTGTGAGATCAGGTCACCAATACATTTAAATTTATTTATTCAGTAATTTTATAGTTTTGGTTCTTAAATTTTAAGCAAATATTAAAAACAAATATTCATTTTCCCCTGTTATAATATTTCATTGAATCTTATTATTTATTTTTTTGTAAATGAATATAAATATTGAAATAAATTATATTAATAAATATTAATAAATGAGTGGCAGTTATTTATGCTAACTTTGACTTTATTCCAAAAGATTAAAAAATAACTGTCCTTAACTATTGATTTTTGTATTTTACGATATTTTTTAATAGGTAGATATATTTATACTTTTTAAAAGTCAAAATTAAACTTCAATTAAATTTCTATCTTTAATTGCAATTAAAAAGTACAAAAGAAATTCCAAATAAATAACTCTTTTAAATAATTTAATTAAAAAATTTATATAGTTTTAAATTTAATGAAGACATGCATTATCCAAATTAAAGAATTTTATTTTAATTTAATTTTGGAAAGTAATATTTTTAAAATTTTTATTTAAAAGTGCATCTTAATTACTAATACTTTCATGGATTTATTTATTCAAAATAGATTATAATTGTATTAATGTTTTAATAGGAAATATAAAATTAAATTGTATAAAGATACAATTTTTTATTTAAATCTATATTAAGATTTGTAAATAAATCAAAATAAGATAATTCATTCATGATCTTAACACTTTGTAATAAATTGAAGATAAAATTTTAAGAATATTTATTAAAATTAATAATGTTTTAATCCTAATATAAAATTCATTATGTTTTTTTTTCATTTTTTAAAAAAAATATAAACTATATTACTTAATTTTTAGGATTAAATTGGTTTTTTTGGAACAAATAAATTAGTTTGAAATTCAAATTTTGATGCACATTTTCATTTACTATTCATTTTTGTTTATTCCTTTAGCAAGTTACTTACGATTAATTAGAATTTAATTGGGGATAATTTTATTAATTTGACTATCGGCTTTCAAATCAGATCAATTTATATAGCACTAATGATTCTATAGTACCGCTAATAATGAGTGAGTGAGTTTAATTTTTTACCTTTCAAATTAATCAAATTATACCAAAATTAACTAATTTTAGTTGCCACTAATTTTATATATTAAAATAGTTAGTTAGTTAGTAAATCACATAGGTAAGTAATATAATATAAATATTTTTTAATTAATATCATATTTTTGAATGCATTCATCACATATTAAAAATTCTACTCCTATAAGTTTGATTCTTTTAGATAATTGATTTTTATTTAAAATCAAAATATATCAGAATATTTAAGAATTGTAGCAATTTTTTCAAAGAAGTTAACAAATTTATTTCGATGTTAATTATTAAATAGGAATTAAAAGAGGATTCTTGCCTTAACTTATTATTTATATAATTGCAACAAATATTTTTTTGTTTGAAGTCTCGTATTCCTCTCATAATTTCATTATAATGGAAAGTTCATTTTTAAACTGCCTCAGTTGTTCTAATTCATACAATTTGACAACTCATATTCCAATAAATCTTGATTGTTATTTTTTTTATTATTAAAATAATTTAATCAAATAGTAATGATTGATTTAAAATGATAAATTCATTATAAATATTGTGGAGATGAGATCTGCCTAGACTGCTATTAAAACAAATTAGTTTTAAAACAAGATGGAACTTATGCATGTTGTTTCGACAATGAACATGAAATTGAAAAAAGAGAGAAGCCTGTTTAAAATAGAAAAATTATCAACAAGCTTAAATCTATGGATGTGCTCAGATTAGTATAAAATATATAAAAATTAGTGTGTGAGAAGCACAAGGATTATTACTCAGAGTACTACTGCACCTAATGTGATTAGATTGTTTGTTACGTGTGTTCGCAACTTGACCACTCAATATTAATTAAAAATTAAAAAAATATATCTATTTTTTTATTTTGCCATTATACCAAGGGAGTGCATCAATAAATTTAAACAATAAATACTAAAAGTTATGAAGTATAAAGTAAAAAGCTTATAATTGCATCTATTCACAAAGGGCTTTAAAAATTTTGAATGCAATATATATATTGAACTAATCTCATAATGGCGGTAAATTACATAAGGTGAACCCTGAAAACTTTAAGGAGTATCTAAACTACATTAATCCACTCTTAGACAAATATTGTAGGAGTACATTAGATTTTATAATTAATAATAAAGTAATTAAAATTGTGGCCGTTAACTTTGTCTAAACTCCAAAAAATGGCATTTGCTCATTATGGAATTTAAATTTTACTGAACTTTACTATTGATGGTATCTCTATATCAAATATAGAAAGCGAAATAACTCGACCCTAATTTTGGCATTAGCATTAACTAAACAATTCATTAAAAGTAAAGGTTAAGTCATTTCGCATTCTGGATTAGATATAGATGTACCGCTAATAGTAAAGTCCATCTGAATTTAAATTTTCATTCAAGCAAGGCAAGTACCATATTGTAGGACTCCAGAGATTTAACTATCACAATTTTTATCATTTAATTATAAATTATAAATGCTTTTTTTTTCTTCAAATCAAATGTATTCATACAATAACTTGAAATGATTACTAACTTAAAGTAAAAACTTAATAATCATATCATTCAAGCTCAAATTCTGTCAAGCAATGACTTTAATTTAAATCGTTTTTAATTTACTTCATTGCTATGTTGAACTAAATAATAATTAAATTATATTTTTATTTAAACAACGCCAAGCTTTTGTTAAAAGATTTCGTGAAGTAAGAAGATCTAAGCAAACTATCTATTACTCACTATAAGCTTAATGGGTAAGAACAGCCTCAAGAGGAAATTAAGCAATAGATTGAGGTCTAAGTAAAAAAGTAATAAAACGAGTTTTAAGTAGTTGGAAGAGAAAAAATTTAGAAATACGAAGTCCCTACTGATCAAGAGAAGATAAATGCAGAGCACTATAACTAGAAATAAATTAAAAATAATTAGTAAAATCATACCTTAACCTAGAATTTCTTGTAATTAGTTAGCTAAGTTATTAGAAAATTGAAATTTAGAGACATTATTCTTAAGATAAGTCTTTTCAAACATCCCTCCGAAAACAGTATGTGATCCTCACAAATCTCATGTCCTTCTTTTATAAAACCACTTGAGATTTCTAAATTTAATTATGAGCTTTCCTTTTAATTTATGACAGCTCCAAACGTCTAAAGGGTTTTTTACCAGGACTGAAAAAATAGAACCTCTGAATATTCCTTGCTTTTTTACCAAGTAAAGATATCAATAAACTCTGGGTTTCGAGTCCCATTCCATTAAAATTTGTTGGTGGATAACTGTCTAGGTGAGAAGGTGAAATGTTATTAGGTTGTTTAATTTGAATTTAAATTTTACAATTTTAGTAATAACATTCATAATTTATAATTTGAAAAATTTAGTGAATTAATATTTTAATTAATAAGAATACTTATAAATATAATCAGAATACTTTAATGGCAAATATCTCCAGCATGTCTAACATTCATTAAATGTAAGTTTCATTTTTTGTATCTTTTACTTTTATATTTTATAGAGTAGGTGCTGCCGCAGTACTAGGTACCACCGGCTAGGTACTTCAGTAGGTGGAAGGTAGGGATGGCAAAGATAGCTTATACATGCAGATGGAGATGTTTATGAAAGAGAATTATAGAGATAGAAGTTCATTTGTAACAGTTTCATTTTTTTTTGTTTAATTTACTATTGTTATTATTACTATTACTATTCTTATTAATTTTAATTAAAATATTAATTCACTAAATTTTTCAAATTATAAATATGATTTTTTATATAAGAAACTGATATCTATTATTATCACTAAAGTATATAAAGAATAAATTGGGAGTTTAAAATTTGTAATAATAAACATTTAGACTAATTAGTATATTTTAAATTCTTGTAAGTCTTAATTAATTTTTTTATTTTAACATCTTCATAATTTCATACTTTATCTTTAAAATTTACTGGAAATATTGAATGAGTCATTCTTATCTATCCAAGATCAAAATATCAAAATTAAAGGTGCTATTGGCTAAATTCATTGTGCTTAAAGAATATTTTTAATGAGAAGAATTTTTATTGCTGAGAAAAATGTTAATTTAAAGATTAAACATATTAATACTGTCTAGAGTATTAAATATCATCTAAAAATCAATGAATAATCTTTTTTATAATTATATTGAGATTAATATCTTGTAATAAGCTAAATATAAATTTTAATATATGATACTTAAAAATGTTCATCTATTAGTGAAATTTAATTCTCGTAATTCTCGAATTATTATCTTCAATTTTATTTAAATTATTTCAATAACTGTTTATAAACCCACTTAATTTTTAAATGATCCTTGAGTTAAAATCAATAATAAAAGTTTGCTCTTATTCTTTTATACAAGATAATACAATATAATATATGATTTTTATTATGAAAATAAAATTATAATCATGATCAATATAATGTGTTTCAAAATATGATTCTTGATGATTTCAAAAATAGCTTTATCTCGATTTATATAATAATATTTTTAATTTAATTTGATTACAAAAATTAGTCAAATATAATTTTGATGGTAAAATAGAAATATCTTCACTTGCTTTATAATAAAATTTTTTATTTCTATCTTTTATGAATGATTTAGCAAAAATTATATTTTTAGTATCTTCCGTTATAGTTTTGAATTTCTTCTAGTTTAGTTTCGCTTTATTTTCCAAAACAAAAACTTACTCAACATAGAGAGTTTATTCAAAGGCTTTTTAAAAACACAAAATCCAAGAAAGAATAGTGTGGATTGAGGTGCAGTATCTTTATTCTAACTTTCTTAAATATATATTATAAGTACCAGAATTTATGTAGTACTCTTACAAATATGATTTAGAAATGTGGTGATATATTTGATATTGTAAATAAAAGGTAAACTAAGACTTAATCTAAAAGATGACGGGGGGAGGAAGTTTCCTGCACTCAAGAAAGTTCCCTGCTCTTTTCTTTTATTTATGGAAAGTATATCAAATTTTATGAAAAAGTAAAAAATTTATATTTTAAGGAATATTAAATATCAATAAGAGGATTTTGAGGTATGATAGGAAGAGTAATTCTTGAAGTTTAGATAAATAATAATAAACTGAGTACACTTTGACACCTCAAATACTAAAGAATTATATATAGTGGATCTATTTAACATAAATATCTAAAATATCTTAGATTACTGGTTTTTATGAGAAAAGAGATAGTGTTTCGATATTGCTTAGAATTCATGTTAATAAAGAAATTAATTAATTAAATTAAAATAAAGTAATGTCCAGAAGTTCGTTGATAGTTGTTCAAAAAATTAATTCAATAAAAATTTAAAAATTAAAAAAAGTACAGGAAACTTCCCTAAAAATATTTTTTATAATAAACCGATGTAGGAAACTTCCTCCCCCCAAGATGACTATCAAAATTAAATTAATTATTTTTGTTATCTCAATTCATTTTCTCTTTTTTTATTAACCTGACAATTTAAGTGTTACTAAATTAAAATATAACACTTTTCAATAATAAACACACAATAATTTTTTTTATATTTCCTCATAACATAAAAATACTTCTTCCTATATTTTAACAAGTTTTCAATAATTTACAGACAAGAATTTTAAATAAATCTTGAAATATATCGATATTTATTTATATTAAATCAATATGAGGTAAGGTTTATACTCGATTGAAATTATGATTGTACTTTAATTACAATTATTATTTGAAGTTAATAAAGAAATCATTGTGATGCAGAGTAATTAAAGAGGTTTATAATTACTTTTTATAATTTATTTTATATTGTAGAATATAAGCAATTTCTACAGTTAGTGAATAATGAATTATAATAATCAAGTTCATCTATAATTATCACACATATGAATATACAATTTTTAAATATATATTAAAAAATAATTTACATTTATTTTAATAATTTATATAATTTAAATGAATGATTGGAGTAAAGCAGAATTAAAGTTGTTGTACTAAGGAACAAGAGATGGGTTTGAGGCTTCTAAGTTCCATTAACTATGTGATAATCAGGGACCCACTATTGCTTTTGTATTAAGTGAATTAGGAAAAACATTCGGTGGATTTACAAGTTTACGAAATTTATTTTTAATTTTATTGATTAATATATTTTATAAATAAATATGGAAATATAATTATTATTTTTTTACAATAAAACCAGGTATAATATTAAAATAATTACTACAATAAAAATATAATTAATCTATTATAATTAAAACTTAATATAAAAATACTAAGTGTTCCATGGACTTCTCCTGCTCAATTTGTTTGGAAAGAAGATAGATAAGCTTTTCTGTTTTAGTTAAATTAAAGATCCATACATCCAATTGAGAAGAACTTTGGATGTGCAGTTTACCATAGTCCAGGTTGTATGATATTATTTGGAAGTGGAGCTGATTTGTATTTATACAGTTAGTGTGATGTAAATAAAAGTAGTTTGTCAAACTTTGGCCATACCTATAAACTACCACCTGGCTATACATCTGAGACAGATGATGCATACAAGTATCTTGCTGGTGAGTACAATTTTAAAGTACTAGAAATTGAAGTATACTCAGTTAAAATCAATTGATCAAAGAGCTCTCAATCAAAAGGAATATAAATGATTAAAGTATTTACTATGAATGTTTATTTAATTTATTTTAATTAAATGTTAGATATATTTGTATTATTTATATCATTATTAGTAATTTTCTTATAAAATATTGTAAAATATTAGATAAAAATAAAAGTCATATTTATCAAATGGAAGACAGTTTCCTGCTCATTTTATTGATTTAAATATTTGCTAGGGTAGATGACAAGTATATCTATCATATTTTTCTAATAGTAATTATTATCAAGTGTGTTCCTGAGCTCACAGGTAGCTTCTATAACTCATAGGAATTTGTTGAAGATCACAAACATATTAGTTTATTTAAATATTTTAAATAATATTGAAATTAAAAACACTCTCTTCAATTATTTGAACAATTAAGTTTCCATTCTTTTTAATAATATTTTATTTATATTTATATGATACTTTTGCAATTATATGGTGTCAAAATGTTAATGTATTTTTTATTAATTTGAATTCTTACCATGATTTTATTCCTTAAATGACATGATTTTTTGTCTAATAAGTGAAATTTGCTCAATAATCCCAAATAATTTAGAGCATAAGTATTATATAATATTCTTATTATACTGTTTATAACTGAAGAATCTAAATTTTATACTATAAATAAATCAATCAATATTGCTGTTAATAATAATATAGTGACAAGAGTATTTTATATTATTAGCACATCATGATTATTTATAGCACATGGTATATAATGATTTTCAATTCAATTCTCACATTATAATACTCAATATCCTAAGAGTACATTAAAAATTTGATAATTTGTTATTAAACTGAAAACTGTCAAACCTACAGATTACTTTAGTATTTGTAAAAATACTTATTATTTTATATAAATAATAACTTTTTTCATTAATGTAGTTCTTAATACTGTTAAAAGTGACGAAATGACGTTACACTTAATCTTTCATTTAAAAATTTAAGTAGTCTAATTGTTTAAATCGAAAAATATTGATTGAAATTTTGGAACTGTGTAATAAAATAAAAAGTATAATTAGAAAATTTTTTGTAATAAAGCGAATAAGTTGAAATAAGAGTGGTTTTAGATTAAAAATACAGATATATAATGAAAATGTCAATAGCATCAACTTTTGTATTGTCTTAAAACCTCAATTTTCTTCTTTATCTTCTTCATCACTATCATACCTTGTTCTGCTTCAAACCACGAAAAATATTCGCGTTGAGTTCTTGATCTTCTTAGTGTCAAAGATATCAGAGCAAGAGATGCTGTGGCTGCAACCTCGACCACTTCTCACTTTAACACTGTGTTGGTGGAGATGCTGTTAGCCTTAGAGAATCCATTATGTTTAGCCAAAATTTAAGAAATTTCAGAGATTTAATAAATTAAATTAGGTCTTGTTTGAATTAATATATTTTAGACTAAAATTAATTAAACCCTCTCTAATAAAATTTCGTTATAGATTAAAACTATTAGTATGATTAAAATTTCTCAAACATTAAAATTTAAAAAGTTTAAATAGACCTAATTTAATTTATTAAATCTCTGAAATTTCTAATATTTTGGCTAAACATAATGGAGTCTCTAAGGCTAACAGCATCTCCACCAACACAGTGTTAAAGTGAGAAGAGGTCGAGGTTGCAGCCACAGCATCTCTAGCTCAGATATCTTTGACACTAAGAAGATCAAGAACTCAACGCGAATATTTTCGTGGTTTGAAGCAGAACAAGGTATGATAGTGATGAAGAAGATAATGAAGAAAATTGAGGTTTTAAGACAATACAAAAGTTGATGCTATTGACATTTTCATTATATATCTGTATTTTTAATCTAAAACCACTCTTATTTCAACTTATTCGCTTTAATTAAATTTAACTTGTAGTAGCAGTATTATATATAATGTGTGAAGAAAATATGTCTACTCTTGGCATTGAATGAGAAACAGGAGCAGCTACAGTTGAGGAGGTCCATGAGTGCTAGGGAAAAGGCCCCTCAGAAGTTACCAGTACTACTACTACTGCGGGGACAACTACTGTTCCTGAAGAACAATTATACTTACACCTACAGGTTAGACTTCAAGTTACATGAAGGATTAGATAAGAGTTGTGGATTTATGGGATCTATTTTATCAGGAGGTCAGAAGCAAAGAATCACTATTGCAAGAGCGCTCATTAAATATCCAAAAATTCTCATTTTAAATAAAGTTACCTATTCAATCGAAGCATATGATATTTCAACCAAGCTTGATCAAAAGAACAAAAAAACAAGAATAATCACAGAGGGACTGTTAGCGCAGCAGACTCCAACAAATACACGTTTGATACAGTTCCCCCAGCTTAGTAATAAATATATTCCTAACTAACTAATACATAGTCATACAGCACTGCAAAAATAATTTATACCACACATTATACATAAAACTTATTAATATTTAATATCTCTAAAATTTTGATCTCTAGATTTATTATTTCTTTCTATTTTACCTAAGTGATTCACTATTAATA
Organism: Oxytricha trifallax; assembly: GCA_000711775.1. Taxonomy (NCBI): domain Eukaryota; phylum Ciliophora; class Spirotrichea; order Sporadotrichida; family Oxytrichidae; genus Oxytricha; species Oxytricha trifallax. Next base: position 9,487 of record ARYC01000532.1, on the reverse strand, counting down.
TAGTACATTCAAAATGGGGAAATTGTAAAAATAAAATTTAAATTTAAATTTAATTAATTGAAACAGCCACTAATTTGCATTAGGTTTAAATAGAATTTGATATAGCAAGTATTCAAAAATGTATGTATGTAATGGCCGTTACTATGAACCAACTTCATGAAAAGTTGGAAAGTTCGAATCCTGCTTTGGAATTTCTTTTATTTTAGTTTTAAAATTAATTAAAATTAATATTGGAACTCTAAAATAAAAGAAATTCCAAAGCAGGATTCGAACTTTCCAACTTTTCATGAAGTTGGTTCATAGTAACGGCCATTACATACATAAATTTTTGGATACTTGCTATATCAAATTCTATTTAAACCTAATGCAAATTAGTGGCTGTTTCAATTAATTAAATTTAAATTTAAATTTTATTTTTACAATTTCCCCATTTTGAATGTACTATATTAATAGTGAATCACTTAGGTAAAATAGAAAGAAAAAAAAAATAATGAATAATCAAGAATTTAATTACACTATTTAAATGTTTATTTTTAAAATTCTAATTAAACATTACTCTTTCTCGAAATTTGAATGACTATGAGATAGAGTGCAATAGAGTATTATAAATTATTCGTATTATTTTATATCTAAGATAAATGGAAATAACTTAAAAAATATTCTAAATGTTTTTTTTAAAATTTACTTATCTTAAATTAAATTTTAGAATATAATTGAAATAAGACATTTACTTTTAAATGTATTTGTATAAGTTGTTAAGTTATTATTATAGTTAAATAAACAATATCTAAATTTTAAAAAAAACATTTAGAATATTTTTTAAGTTATTTCCATTTATCTTAGATATAAAATAATACGAATAATTTATGATACTCTATCGCACTCTATCTCAAAGTCATTCAAATTTCGAGAAAGAGTAATGTTTAATTAGAATTTTAAATATAAACTATTAAATAGTGTAATTAAATTCTGATTATTCATTATTTTTTATTTTCTTCTATTTTTACTTAATGGCAATGGAAATAAAAATGAGATTTTTAATTAATTAGAGATATCTAATAAATAATAATCAGTGATAATAAATACTAATATTTGTATAATAAATAGGAACCATATATTATTAAAGTTTGCATTAGTTTTTTAGAATTATTTACCACCTCTAATTTTTTTGTTTTCCATATTACATTACTTCAGAAGTTGTACATGCATCTAAAATTCCTCCAACGACTAAATGACTATTTTCATAACAATTATTTATGAAATTTCCCCATTTTTGCTTCAACAATTGCATTCAAGATAACGAATTTATATTTAATGTTTTCCTCGTAGCTCAACATAAATTAGTAATAATTAATACTTTTAAATTTAATCTGGTAATATTTTAAATCATTTTAAAAATTATTTAAAAAATGAACTTAAATATTTAAATTTTATAATCAGTTACGTGAAACATATAAATGATTATAATTTAAAAATAAAAACTAATTAATTTATTTTAGAATTTTAGCAATTTTTCAAAGAAGTTAACAAATTCATTATGATATTAGTTATTTAACAGGAATTTATAGATGTTTCTTCCTTATCTTATTATATAATTAATTACAACATATTATATTTCTTTGAAGTCTCATTCTCTTATTAAGTTATCATAAAATGGAAACCTCATAATTTACCTGCCTCAATTGTTCCTGTCCTTACGATTTAACCTCTCATATTCCAATCATCCTTGTTTGTGATTAAATATATATTAATAATATAAAATGAAATTTTGCTAAAATATTATTATTTTTTACTTATATTTTAATGTGGAGATGAGATCTGTTTAGACTGCTATTTAAATAAGCTGATAGAAAATCATGATGGAACTTTTGTCTGTTGTTTCGACAATGAACATGAGATTAAGTAAGGAGAGAAACCCATCAAAAATAGGAAAATGATCATCAAACTCCAATCTATGGATGTACTAAGATTAGTATTTAAATTAACTGCTAAATTAAAATTTTAAGGAAGCAGGTAAAACAATCACACCATCTCATTGATAAATTAAAACCATACTTTTTACATTTCTACTATAATAAATATATTTTAAACCCTTTTATTTAAAACATTTGAGATTAATTAAACTTAATCTATTGAATTACTAATCATGATAACAAAGTGATAAAGCTATTGAGTATTAACGTTGGCTTATTTTATAATTTTGCCTTTACTTGTTAGAAATTTTATAATTTTTTTTATCTATTTAAATCATAATTTGATATATTAATTAAACCTTAATCAATGATTCAAATATAATTTTAATATGTGTTAATTCTTTTATAAATGTGAATTTCCTTAAAAAGTTTTTTATGTTTCACTTATGAGATACTGTTATAAACATAAATTTTGTTTATTTTTTTATTGAATTTAATTTATTATATAAAGTAATTTTAATTATATAAAAAAAACAATAATCCAGGCTATTTTGAATTTGCTCATTTGTATTTGTATTATAAAATTAATTCTAATGCAAAAATATCTTATTTGAAATGCAAGTGATTATAGCTTTCTAACTTTGACTAAAAATTACAATTACTAAATATATTAATAAAAAGATTAAGTAGTTAGAAAGATTATAATTTTTAGAATATAACGTTTTAACTATTATCATATTGAAATTATTTTAAATATTATAAATCGAAAGATGCCTATTTTTTATTTTGATAAAAATTGAATTAAAAATATAAATTTTCAATTAAAAGTTACTTATGATTATAAACTATATTAATATTAAACGCAAAAAATATGATTTTGGAGAGATTTTTATAATTTAAATATAAATAAAATTTTATATAAGTATGCGAGAAGCACAAGGAATCTTACTCTGAGTACTACTGCGCCTAATGTGATCAAATTGTTTGCTACATGTGCTCACAACAAGATCACTCAACAATTTAAGAAAAATTATCTATTTAACTTATTCAAATCAAGTTAAGCCTATTTGCTTGAAAAATTACTTAAAGTAATAATTTTCAATTCAATAATTTTCAATTCTTTACTGATTTATATATAACTTAACTGTAAATAAACTATTAACAATATGTTAAGCAAAAATTTACGATTTTAAATACCACACAATTCTGGAATTTTCGATTGTTCCAAAATCATTCTAAAATCCGAATAAATTCTTAAATTTCAAATTTTTGTTATCTTACTTTTTATTTTATCTATTTGTTTTCTTCATTTTATAATATATATATATATAATAGTTGAATAATAATGGTGGGAAGTTTCCTGCATTAAGTGTTCTCACCGACACCCCTACCCCTCCCCTACCCCTTGCACACCGAACCCTACCCCTCCCATATCCCACCCATAAAATATGCCATTTTATATGAAAAAATTTAGTCCCACAGCCGAAATATAATTCCATCATGACATCTCAGTCTCATGACATTTCATATATATAAAATTATTATCAAATTTTCAAAATTTTTTCTCATATTTATAGTCTCAAAAACAATAAAAATTTTTATTTTTGGTATTTTTCAATAAATTCGCCAACTTTTTCATACTCACAAAGGAAAAATAATTATTATTATATTTTTTGGGGGGGAATTTTCCTGCCCCAAAATTTTATATGCACCCTAGGTGGTAAGTTTCCTGCCTCCTTCGGAAGTTTCCTGCCCCACACATAAAAATATGTAATTTTAAAAATTTTCAAAGAATCTTTAACATTAATTATGATTTAGTTATTTTTAATTTAGCTTCAAATATCATTTCTTCTTTGATAATAAATTAATATTTTAATGGAAATCACATTAATTATTAATAAAAAACAATTATTTTAGCCTTGTTTATAATAATTAATTTGATAAAGAATAATCATGTACCTTGAAAATTATATATTAATAATAGTTGTTTAGTACATGGTATTGGTAATAGAAATTGAAATTTATTGTTTCTTTTAAAATTATTGCAAAGAACATAAAATTTAATGTTGGGGGCAGGAAACTTCCCCCCCAAAAATATAATAATAATTATTTTTCCTTTGTTAGTATGAAAAGTTGGCGAATTTATTGCAAAATACCAAAAATAAAAATTTTTTATTGTTTTGAGACTATAAATATGAGAAAAAATTTTGAAAATTTTATAATAATTTTATATATATAAAATGTCATGAGACTGAGATGTCATGATAGAATTATATTTAGGCTGTGGGACTAAATTTTTTCATATAAAATGGCATATTTTATGGGGGGGGTAGGGGTGTCGGTGAGAACAATTAAGTAATGATAAAATTTCATTTTTAGGGAAACTTCCTGATAAAAAAATTATTTTATAGTAAACTACTTTCTATTATAAATAAACCAACATTCAGACTAATTTGATGTTATAATTATACTTAATTTATTAACGAATAATTAGTCAATGTGTCTATTATCATGGATTTTAATAACTATCTCATCTCTTATAGATACTATTCATTATGAACTTTAAGGCAGTCCGCTATATATATTTCCTAATTAATTGAAATGATTCTAAGTGCTATCAATAATATTAGTAGTTATGTGAACTTGAGGTACTACTCTTCCTATCATACTTCTAAATCCCCTTGAGAAACAGATATAATGTCCATGATAGTATCCAACTGCCTGTAATTTTTTATTACTCATTCCAATATAAAATCAAATTTAATTCTTGAATTTCTTGATGATCTTTCATTTCTGTTATTAACACATTCAGTTACTATTACTTGAAATACTAAACTCATGTATAAATATCCTCTTTTATTAATTTGTCATAAATAATAAATTTTGGAATTTATGAACAATTTATTATATTTTTCATTCTATAAAATAATGAGCAGGAAACTTACCTTCCATATTTTTATTTATAAAGCATAATTAGAATAAAGATCTTTTAATTATAAAGACAAAATCCTTAAGAGTTTTAATTATTTAAGGAAATATTGAAACAAAATCAATTTAAAATTATATTTTTTTCTAAAGTAACCATATAATTTTGATAATTTATATTTATAAGTCAATTTTGGTTTTTTTTAAAAAATAATAAATCTTGCAGAAAATCAATAAATGATGGAATTTCAAAATGGTGATAGAAATACTAATTCTGGAATGATTTGAAATTATAGAATTGTAGGAAAATCAATGATTTTAATGCTCAATTTAATTTAATAATAAATTTCTTTGGGTAGAAAAAATTATTATAATTGAATTAATCTATTATATTTTATCTTTAAAAAATTGTATCATACCTAAACACCTGCATAAAGTATAAAGGTAGTAATAATATTTACAATAAAAATTGTATTCATAATATAATTATACACCAATTTATTATCTGGAAAAAAAAAACTAAAAAATTAAATAGTTGCTTTTGTAAATTAAATTTTATCGCATTTTCTTGTTTTATTTACTTAAAAATTTAAAAGAAAACTATATATAATATATTAATTGTATTGAACTAATCCCATAATGAAGGGGAATTACATAAGGTAAATCCTGATAACTTAAAAGAATATCTTAATTACATAAATCCGCTATTAGACAAATAACTTAAAATGATCACAAACTTAAAGAGCAAACTAAATAATCATTTAAGCCAAGCTTAAATACTACCAAGTAGTGACTTTAATTTTATGTGTTTTTAATTTACTTCATCTAGATGTTGAACTTTATAAATATTAATTAATTTTTTTTTTAAACAACGCTAACCTTTTGTTAAAGGACTTTGTAAAATAAGAAGATCTAAGCAAACTTTCTATTACTTACTATAAATTAAATGGAAAAGAGTAACCACAGGATGAAATTTAGAATTAGAACGAATTCTATGTAATTGGTAGACAAAAGATTGAGAAATATGAAAATCCAAGTGATCAGATAAATAATTCAGAGCACTATAACTAAAATATAACTATAAAAAATTGTGGTGGAAAACTTCCAGCCAATAACTTATAGCATTATTTTCATTATGAGATTTAAAGAATTCAATACTGGGCTACTTTTATAATTTTTATTATCCATCTCAATTTTTTAATGCTTAAATTATTTCCTGAAAGAGTTGAGTAAGTTGTTCAAGAACCAAAACCCCTTAAATTTTCAATAAGTGCTTTAATTCGTTATGAAGTTAATAGGGGTTGAGATTATTTAATGTTTTAATGTGATATTTATAGTAAAAGTATTTAATTTTATCACTCTATATGCACTTTTGGATAATGTGGAAGTAGTCTGTAGTTTATTTTTAAAATTCTATTCTATATGATCTTTTGATATTTCTGCTAGTGTGTTTGACATGATTATCACTAACACTAACATCTCAATCATTGCAAGAGAAACTATTGTTTTATCAATAAATTGCATTATTCTTTGCCTTGCATCCTTTTCTCACTTTATTGAGTAGCAATCGTTGCGAGCCATATCGCATTCTATTATATTGTTGCCATCACCCACAAATCTCATTGAAAGTCTCCATTCTCCAGTCTTTTTTATAGATGATAGCATGAAGTTCCCATTAGACTTCTTAGCATTGATACTTTCCCCCTTAATGCTTTTATGAAGTCAATAATTATTACTCTTGGAGGTTAAAAATTTTTCATAATGTTCTCAGGCTTCAATCTCTGTGTTCATAGCCTATATTCTGTAACTATCTTATGCTTTCTAAAAGGTTTAAGTTGCTATCAAAGAATGATACTTATTTTTCTTTGATAGCAACTTAAACCTTTTAGAAAGCATAAGATAGTTACAGAATATAGGCTATGATTACAGAGATTGAAGCCTGAGAACATTATGAAAAATTTTTAACCTCCAAGAGTAATAATTATTGACTTCATAAAAGCATTAAGGGGGAAAGTATCAATGCTAAGAAGTCTAATGGGAACTTCATGCTATCATCTATAAAAAAGACTGGAGAATGGAGACTTTCAATGAGATTTGTGGGTGATGGCAACAATATAATAGAATGCGATATGGCTCGCAACGATTGCTACTCAATAAAGTGAGAAAAGGATGCAAGGCAAAGAATAATGCAATTTATTGATAAAACAATAGTTTCTCTTGCAATGATTGAGATGTTAGTGTTAGTGATAATCATGTCAAACACACTAGCAGAAATATCAAAAGATCATATAGAATAGATTTTAAAAATAAACTACAGACTACTTCCACATTATCCAAAAGTGCATATAGAGTGATAAAATTAAATACTTTTACTATAAATATCACATTAAAACATTAAATAATCTCAACCCCTATTAACTTCATAACGAATTAAAGCACTTATTGAAAATTTAAGGGGTTTTGGTTCTTGAACAACTTACTCAACTCTTTCAGGAAATAATTTAAGCATTAAAAAATTGAGATGGATAATAAAAATTATAAAAGTAGCCCAGTATTGAATTCTTTAAATCTCATAATGAAAATAATGCTATAAGTTATTGGCTGGAAGTTTTCCACCACAATTTTTTATAGTTATATTTTAGTTATAGTGCTCTGAATTAATCTTATCATTATCACTTGGATTTTCATATTTCTCAATCTTTTGTCTACCAATTACATAGAATTCGTTCTAATTCTAAATTTCATCCTGTGGTTACTCTTTTCCATTTAATTTATAGTAAGTAATAGAAAGTTTGCTTAGATCTTCTTATTTTACAAAGTCCTTTAACAAAAGGTTAGCGTTGTTTAAAAAAAAAATTAATTAATATTTATTAAGTTCAACATCTAGATGAAGTAAATTAAAAACACATAAAATTAAAGTCACTACTTGGTAGTATTTAAGCTTGGCTTAAATGATTATTTAGTTTGCTCTTTAAGTTTGTGATCATTTTAAGTTATTTGTCTAATAGCGGATTTATGTAATTAAGATATTCTTTTAAGTTATCAGGATTTACCTTATGTAATTCCCCTTCATTATGGGATTAGTTCAATACAATTAATATATTATATATAGTTTTCTTTTAAATTTTTAAGTAAATAAAACAAGAAAATGCGATAAAATTTAATTTACAAAAGCAACTATTTAATTTTTTAGTTTTTTTTTTCCAGATAATAAATTGGTGTATAATTATATTATGAATACAATTTTTATTGTAAATATTATTACTACCTTTATACTTTATGCAGGTGTTTAGGTATGATACAATTTTTTAAAGATAAAATATAATAGATTAATTCAATTATAATAATTTTTTCTACCCAAAGAAATTTATTATTAAATTAAATTGAGCATTAAAATCATTGATTTTCCTACAATTCTATAATTTCAAATCATTCCAGAATTAGTATTTCTATCACCATTTTGAAATTCCATCATTTATTGATTTTCTGCAAGATTTATTATTTTTTAAAAAAAACCAAAATTGACTTATAAATATAAATTATCAAAATTATATGGTTACTTTAGAAAAAAATATAATTTTAAATTGATTTTGTTTCAATATTTCCTTAAATAATTAAAACTCTTAAGGATTTTGTCTTTATAATTAAAAGATCTTTATTCTAATTATGCTTTATAAATAAAAATATGGAAGGTAAGTTTCCTGCTCATTATTTTATAGAATGAAAAATATAATAAATTGTTCATAAATTCCAAAATTTATTATTTATGACAAATTAATAAAAGAGGATATTTATACATGAGTTTAGTATTTCAAGTAATAGTAACTGAATGTGTTAATAACAGAAATGAAAGATCATCAAGAAATTCAAGAATTAAATTTGATTTTATATTGGAATGAGTAATAAAAAATTACAGGCAGTTGGATACTATCATGGACATTATATCTGTTTCTCAAGGGGATTTAGAAGTATGATAGGAAGAGTAGTACCTCAAGTTCACATAACTACTAATATTATTGATAGCACTTAGAATCATTTCAATTAATTAGGAAATATATATAGCGGACTGCCTTAAAGTTCATAATGAATAGTATCTATAAGAGATGAGATAGTTATTAAAATCCATGATAATAGACACATTGACTAATTATTCGTTAATAAATTAAGTATAATTATAACAATCAAATTAGTCTGAATGTTGGTTTATTTATAATAGAAAGTAGTTTACTATAAAATAATTTTTTTATCAGGAAGTTTCCCTAAAAATGAAATTTTATCATTACTTAATTGTTCTCACCGACACCCCTACCCCTCCCCTACCCCCCCCATAAAATATGCCATTTTATATGAAAAAATTTAGTCCCACAGCCTAAATATAATTCTATCATGACATCTCAGTCTCATGACATTTTATATATATAAAATTATTATAAAATTTTCAAAATTTTTTCTCATATTTATAGTCTCAAAACAATAAAAAATTTTTATTTTTGGTATTTTGCAATAAATTCGCCAACTTTTCATACTAACAAAGGAAAAATAATTATTATTATATTTTTGGGGGGGAAGTTTCCTGCCCCCAACATTAATTTTTATGTTCTTTGCAATAATTTTAAAAGAAACAATAAATTTCAATTTCTATTACCATT
>ARYC01000531.1:0-10081 GCA_000711775.1 Oxytricha trifallax | reverse complement strand
TATAAAGTTGGATAATTAAAGAAAATATTATGATTTTCTTGATTATTAAATTAGAGGATTACTACTTTTAACAAATTCATTAATTAGTCCAATGCTAACACCTACAAGAATTTCAACGCTAATGAATTTTTCAAATTTGTTTTCAATTAAACAACTTTGTAAAAATTAAGAGAAAAAGTGTCAAGATTTACTGATTTAGACGATCTCGCACATGTACCTTATGTCGTCGAAGTATTATGACAATTTTGTCATAAATTAATATAATTAATTCAAACAAATTTTTATAATTAGTTTTGTGGAGTAATTATAGACAAAAAATTAATAATATAACAAAAATCTCAGTAAATACTTTTGTTAAAAATTTTAAGATTTAATATATTTTTGCATGACATCTTAAAAACAAATCACTTAAAGTAATAATCGATTTGCAAGCTAATGCACCCATTTTAAATGGATATTCAAGATCAGGATTTTTATGCCCAAAAGTACTCAAAAATCAGTAAAATTCTTTTGTGAAAAACGAAGGAGATGATGAAGGAGCAAATCTAAAACAAATGCCAAACACTAATTTATATGATGACTCAATTGCTTAGCCCACAACAGCCAACTTTACTGATATGCTTATTGCTCTATTAAAATTAAAAATTAATAATAAAATCTTTTCGGATTTCATTATCAAATAAATTTATTTATTGTAAGTTTTATCAATAGTTTATAGAATTTTTATCAAACTTATTATCCAATAATAGATTTATGAATTTTAATGTTTAGATTAATTTTATAAATTTTTATTGAAAATATCATTTGTATTAAGATTTTTAAAAACAATAAAAAAATAAAAATTAATCACATATAAATTATGTAAATTTTATCTATAGCCTAAGCTAATAATGAAAGAATTGTTAAAAAATTAAATAATTTTATTTCTTTAATTACTCACACCAAGATTTTGAGCGGAAATCCTAATAATTATTTTATTGTTAAGTAAAATTTCATATTTTATATTAAAGTATAAGCATATTATAAATTAAGGTATAATCAAAAATTTTAACTATTTTGCAAAATTATTTATAATGTAATAAAATAGTTTAATACATCTATTAAATTTTAATACTCCTTATATCATTTTATAGACAAAAAAAGCATTAATTCTGGTATTTTTTATGATTAATATAATCACAAATATATGTATGAAATAAAAGTTAATCTTATTATAGTGATGATGAATGATTTAAAATCAAATAAATTTAACATATCACTGTTTAATACTAAAATCAAACCATCATTTTAGTCGTGACGTAGGCGTATCTGTGTGAGTTGACGTGGCGAATTCCGTGACGTGGCAGTCGTAAAGTAGAAAACTCCAAAAAAACCAATCTCGCTATCACCTAGTCTCCTCCTGAAATCAAGATGTCTGGTTACAATCTTATTATAGTTAATTATGAAATATTTCCAAAAAGAGTTTCTTTTTCAATTATGGAATTCAGAGGAATATTTAACATTAAAATTAGAGTTACAAATTTATAAATAAATTGTATTTTTATATTTATATTTTCACAATCATTTTTATTCTTTATTTATTATTAAATGTAGAGTTATTAATTGATAATGATTGATAAAATATAAATTTATTGAGTGATATTGATACTTCGACTTAAATAAATTCCAGAATAGATGACGTGGAAGCTGATTTAAATTTGAAAATAGGAAATTTGAGCAATGATGCAATCATAGAGAGATAAAAGTTAAATAAGTTGATAAAACTGTTGTAATATGAATAATATTTCAAGGATGAAGACGATAAGGAAGGCAATTGAATTATGAATTGCAGCGTTTAAAACGAAGTCATTTAATTATATAAGATAAGAATATGTTTGATAGGTTATGAAGTTTACCATTGATAATTAGATTTAGATTAAAATTGAGATTATTTTAACTATTTATTTCTTTTAAATATGCTGTTTGAGCATTAAGTTAAATCTATACAATTATTTATCACAGATAGTTAATTCTAAGAGTAAGTAAATCTTCTTTACTTTTCTATACTTTCTCCCTAAACGAACTTAATGCAGTCTGTACTCTCCCAACTTTAACAGAAGCCTACTCAGATAGTTCAAAAGCTGTTCCAAAACTATGTACAAATTTCTATTTCTCTTCATAAGTCTTTTCAAAGTTATCCTTGTCAAATATTGGATTAGGAATTTGTCTGTGAGACTAAATCATCAAATCAGCTTTAGAGATCTTTTAAGTGCTCATAAATTCTTTATCTAATTTTTCATCGTAATTTAGTTATTAGTATAAATCTAGTTATTTTAGGAGGAATTTCTTTGTATAGAACTTTCGTTCATTGTTCTTTCGAGACAGAGATCGAATGTGTTTGATAATTTAGGCTACTCTCATATTTATAAAAAAATTAATGAAAAAATATAAATTAATTTTTTCTAAAATCTAATAAAATATAATTTTTTTGATAATAAATACCAGTCTTAATAGTTTATGATAATCTAATAAAAACTTTAAATCATTTAATTTATGGAGAATCATTTTAATTGTACAATAAATAAACAAAGATTGTATTTTGAAAGCCTTCCAAATAATTCTGTCTTTCTTAATTTTATTTTACTATTCATTAATTATAGTAGCCGGTTATGACTCGATAATAAATCCCAAACGTTTTTATGAATTTTATTGAAAAAAGTAGTCATTCACAGATTTCCCTTTAATTAACGGAGAACTTTATAGTAAGCTTGGCTTGATTTCAAGTTTGTTCTATTTTGTGGCGATAGTTTAATGCTATCTCTAAACCTTCTTCCCTAATTGTCTTAATGAGTTAACTTGACCATTCGTTATGATATTTAGTATCATGGGATTAAGTTAGGAGTCTTTCAAATTTCTACTGAACACACCTTGACTCTGAGTGTTGTTATTTTTAAGATTGTTGTATATTTTAAAGGTATCTTCTTGCTCTTTTGTGAATGCCTGGTTCTTAAGGCTAAGTGAGGGTGTATTTGGGATTCCTATATTTGTGTCTTGACTTTTAGTTCTTGAAGCTATAAATTATAGTTACATAGAAGTCATTTCATCTTTTTAGTGTTATTCTGTAAATATCATGCTGTCCTCTTCTTCACTTTCTGTTGTCATTCTTTTTCTTTGAGAACTTTACTGTGTTTATGGTCTCTTTGAGGGTTTCAAGTAGTATTCTATGTTTTAACTAACTTTATTTAATAAGTTTGAGGCATAGTCTGTTTTATCTTATACCTTATTCTATACTATTAATTTGTCCATGATTTAATTGGGAACAAAATTTCTGAGTTCTTTTCTGAACTTTGATTTGTACTATACTTGCTCATTATTTTGAAACTTCTGCTTTCTTTTCTCTTCAAATAGTTGAATGATTTTCTCTGCTCTATCCCCATTATATCCAACTGTATTTCCCTCTTTTAATGCTTAATCTTTTTCTTTGTTCTCTTTTTCTTTTTACTTTATTATTTCAAAAATATTTGAAGATCTCCTCTATCCATTGATAACTTACTAAGCAATTGGATTGAGAATGCTTGAATATCTCTCTTTTTCAAATTATCTGCTTTTGTCATAGTCTTTCAACACTTCATTCATGTAATTCTCTTCTCTTTTGCTTTCTCTGAACTATAAATCGCTAGTTCTAAAGAAATCTTATAAATTAAAAGATAATATGATAATCTTTTTCTAATGCTTCATCTAACTTCTATTGGTCTCTTTGTATTCTTTCAGTAATAAGCTGCATGTAATCTCTGTCTGATTTAAAAGACTTCTTTCTCATTTCACTAACATTTGAGCTTAGTAGATTAGTCTGTGGACTTGCCAAATGCTACAGACTTTACTTTGAGAGCCCTAATATTTTACTCGTTCTGTTAAAATCACTTGACTATTGAGTGCCTGGTCTCTGAACTGAAGTAAAAGAGTGTCTAGGATTTGAGTTTATCAATAAAGGCTTATCATTATAACTTTCTTCAATGTTTCTTCAATTTAATTGTTTTACTGTTAAACTGATTGAATCGCTGTTCCAAAGTTTAATACTGAAGGGGAAATCATTCTTTGAAAATTAATTGGATTTGAGGATAAGTTTCTAATCTCTGAGATTTATCTTTTCTTCTAGGACTTCGTTAAGATTGAGCTCTTTTTTGTCTCTAATTATGATATTACTAAAGTATAATTTTATTATCAAATATTTTCTTAACTATTTTTGGTACTTCTGTTGGTAAAAGGGGTCTAATCATTTCCAACCCCTTCTACGGTTTAAATAATTCAATATATCTTAATTATACAAAATAAAACAATATTTTTTCTTCTTCCATAAATAATAAAAAATTCATTGCAATCGTCTTCTCGCTCTTTAACTTTTTCAATGTTTTTATCATTATATTTAAACAGTGATCCAAATTATATCGATTCTTTTCTCTTATTTAAATATTTTAGGTTTACTGTTTTATATCCTTCTATATTTTACAAGAAAATAGATTTGTTACTGTACCTGCTAGAATTCATTTTTAATTGTATAATTTTTATAAATTTTAGTAGTTAATTCAGTATTTCAGATTTAATATCAAAATTGAATATTTTAAAGATTTGATTCATATTTTAATTTTAAACAAAGCATTAATATATAAAGTCTATAATTTTTAAATTTAATGATAATTAATTAATTCAATATAATATATCTCAATAATATTGTATAATTCTCATTATTCATTTTAATTAAATATATTTCTATCTTATGATTTAATAAATATTAAAATAAATTTTATTTCTATATGTTGATCTCTATAAATTATCGCCTTTTCTTTTTAACATTTTTATCCAAAAAAATGAAAATTTTAAATTTATTTGAATAGATAAATTAAGCAAAGTATGTGAAAACAGAATTATCTAAATTCATTTGTAATAATTTAACAAAACTATATTAAAACTTTACTTGTATTTCTCAATGAGTAAACAAAATCTAAACTAAATTAATCAACAAAAGGAAGTGGCATAGGCAATTGACTCTTAGATACTGCAATAACATGTTGGAAGCATATTTATATTATTTTATAATTATTTTATTTAAAAGATTAGCATCTAAGATTAAGATCACATGGATTTGGGTGCACTAGGAGTTGAAGAGTCTAAAAACTCAACAGAGTTTCAGTAGAATCACCTCTTTGTAGACGAAAATCTTTAAGACGATGAAATGAAGATGCATGATTTGAAGAAGCGAAAGATTGGACAAAACTAAGCAATTCCAACATCACAAGAGAAGGAAATTCTATCGTATCTTCACTCTCAAGTTAGAATGTAGTAGAATCTGATTGACGGTACTGGCAATAGAATACTATCAGAGACTGATGTTGCCCATAATTAGTAAGATTGGTTTGAATAAGGGGATGATAAAAACGATGACCAAGAAGCAATATTTAATTTTTAGTTTATTTCTTAGCAGTCAATCAAAAACATTAAGATGAATAAGATAAAAAGGAGCAAATAGAAACCACCTCAATTAAGTAAAACTTAAATTTAAATAATTTATTTATCGTAATTTTTATGAGAATTATTATTATACATCTAAAGTTCAATTATATAAATTATTATTATTCATCTTTATATTCAAAAGCATCATTATATACTGAATTTATACTATTTTATACTATTTTATACATAAAATTGCATTTAAAATCTAATTATTATTAAGAGTTTTAATTCCATCTAATCCCGCAGGTCCTTAATTAAGTGAAGATGAATACTCTAAACTTGAAAACTTAATGAGAGAATTTGAATCCAGTCTAGAAACAATTGTCAGCAAAATCTAAATTTTCATTAAAAACCATAAACCCTTAACTGAAATATGCTCATAAATAAAAAATAAATTCTTTTTTATTATTTAAATAATTACGATAAAATAGAATAATATACTTTAAATTCAGAGATAAAACTTTTTATTCTTTGCTATTATAATTGTAGAAATTATAAAATTAAAATATCTTTAGTAGTATTACCAAATTATTGTTTATGAAATTTATTTGACTAGTAGTAATATAATTATCTTTTCTTTTATACACAGTAATAAAATTAGAAACATATTTTGCATGAACTTTAATAATATCTCTCTCATTTCCGTGATATTACTAATCTACTGTATATTTTACATGACATGAAAACGATAAAAAATCCTATAATGAACCTTTTTAAAGCTTCTTTTATTGCAGATTATTATTTGATGAAAATAGTCTTAAAAACAAATACTAAAAATATTCACTTTTATAAATCTTTATGTGTACCTTAATCCTAATTAACATAAAATTATTTCTATACAAATAATACGGTAAAAAAAGTATCTCTATTTTTTAAAATAATAAACATTCTTTGTTACCAAAATCAATTAGATAAGAAAAATTAAATGAAAAAGTGGCTGTTAGGGTTCTTATTACTGATGATAAATTGTTTGGCTAATTTAAAGAAGATGACTACCAAATTATCTATTATCTCAATGCTATATTTTAGAGCTAGTAGGCTTTACTAAAAAAACATAGAGCTATTGTAGATTCCGCTAAATAAAATTAAATAATAATGCAATAAAAGCAGATTAATGCATAAAAATTAAGTGCAAAGTTTAATTTCAAATTTTGAATTATTTTTAATTTTCAAAATTAAAATAAAAAATAAAAACCATTTTAGAAAGATATTCTCAATTCTTAAGCTAAAGTCAAATGGATCATGGTGCAAGATGTTCTCAACATTGACTATGGCTTACTTTATAGTTAAAACTATAAAATATATGGGTGGGGGAGTTTCATGCTCCAAAATAATGCATGCAACCAAGGTAAACTGTTTCCTGCCCCATAAATAAAAATATAAAATTTTTTTAATTTTTTTGATTTCTTTTTTTGTTTTTATCTTTATAAATGATATACTTTTTTAATAATTTATGATCCAATATCACTTAATAATTTGATAAAGTTTTTAATTACAAATAATTAGTAATATTTTTTTTTAAATATATAATGAGCTAAAATAATTATAAGCTTTTAAATTTATATTTTAGAGAGAGTTGTTTAATATAAGATTATGGTAAATTAAATAGGGATTTATATATTTCTGTTATTTTTATTACAATACAATAAAAATTTGAATGTTATAATGCCCAGGGAAACAGGAAAATTACCCTGAAATATATTAGTAAAAATTGAAATATTACATTCAAAATAATAGAATTTATATGTATTATAAAAAAATAAATTCAAACAGTTCATTAATTCATTAAATATTTTCAAGTTTTAAGTCAAGTATTTGGACTTTACTAGTAAAAATTCTTGACTTTATTTAACATAATTATATAGATTTGGTATCACACACTCGTGTATTGTTTAGCTAAAGTAACAGATAAGGGAGCAAAAACTGTAGTTATCATGTGAAACAAGAAAGTTCTTTAATGAATGCTTGCGTACTTGAAATATTTATATTAATTTCATTTTTATATAGATTTAAACATTTTCCTTATTAAACATATAAAATTTACTTGTTCGGATTTCTGTAAAATGCCTGCTAAAATTGGATTAACTACACCTTAAGTTAATGAGCATTAAACCTATAAAATTTAAGTTTCTTTATTAATTTTTTAATAATAATTCTTTGTATATTTTCCAGTGAAGTATCCTGTACTTTAAATTATAAGAAAAGATAGTTTTATATTATTCTTTTCATATTACTCCAAATTTATACAAAATCTAGAAAAGAGAAATGTAGAAAAGTGACCCAGGGATATTGGAACTAGACTTTAATGACTTTAAACTATTGCTAATATATCTAAATTTTATTATAAATTAATAATGATAATCATCTTTTTTGTTATAAACGTATTATTCATATTATAGTTTGTCTATTTTATATATTTTATCAATATTAGATGAATTTATAACCTTATTTATAATTATAAGTATGAACAGTACCAACCAATAAATTAGCTTTAGAAATCACGTGAGTTACCATCCAAAATCGATCCTGATGAGCAAATTAAACTGCAAAATTAATAATTCGAGGATAGAATATTTCAAATAGTAAAGAAGGCAGTTATTGTTAACTTAAAAATAAAGTATATAAATAATATATTCACATATTAATAATTATTTTTATTTATAATTTATATTAATTATAGATTTTATTAATAGTGAGGCATTGACAGAGGTAATTAACGATAAAGCTAAATATAAAACCTTAAAAAAATTAATAAATAATAATACTACAAATTTTGTGTATTTTATAATTATTATTTATGATTCGAATATAATTTAGAGGCAAAAATAATTGGTGGTAAATATTAAAATAAAATATAATTTATATTTTTCAAAAAGCACTAATAAAATAAAATAAAAGAACTAAGTTTGCTAGTATTATAATAGTAATTATTCACTATTCTATTTTTTAGACACTTTTTCAATTGCTCCTAAGAAATTAAATTAATCAAATTATACTACCAAACTTTTTTTGCAGATATTTATAGCAAAATTAGAAAAATAATGTTGAAAATTATTTAATTAATTTCATTATTAATGCATTCTAAATTAAAATACTTAAATTTTTATTTAAAAAATGCTTTAATTTGATTTTTTTAATTATTACTAAAAAAGAGTTTATGAATTCATTCCTTCATATATATTCTAAATACAGCTAATTTATATTATTTGTAGATTAAGGAAGATTTTAAGTAACTTAACACGAGAGTCACCGCACTCGAGGGTAAAATTTGAAACGTTAAAGATTGCCATATGAATGAGAATAGAGATAAATTAACTGTAGGTTTTCTAAATTTTATATTGCCAGATAAGATTTAAAATTAAAATTATCGAATTAATTAAAACTTTTACAAAATTATACATCTTGATTGAATTGTTTTAATTTTTCAGAGAAATTAATGAACTAGCCATTATAAACATTTTAATAAAACTTTATTAATTTAACAATATTAAAGAGAATGTTTGAGAATGCTTTTATGATTTAACATTGACTATAATAATTAATTTAATAATTTAAAGTATAAAATATTAACACATAATTCTCACACGATTTTAAAAATGTCTAAAGCAAATATTTAAGAATATCTATAAACCGAACAGAGTGATAGATTGAATATTAATCAACAACAAAAATAATCAAAGTGTCACCTATCGCTATTCAGTTCGAACTTTGAAAGCCTTTTTATTGGAACTGAACTTACTGATAAGATTATTCGTAGAGCGTAATTACTCTATGCAAGTAGGCAGTTTGATTTGTAAATAAGCGATTTTATGACCCATGAGATCCTCCTGCAAGCCTACTTATTAATGATGCCTAATTTAGTTAAACCTGATAAAGGGGAGTTAGGAATATTTAATAAAATTTCAGAGAGTAATTGGGAAGCTGACTTGGAAGGGTTGCCTCCTCATGAAGATGTGCACGTGAGGCTATGCCTGCCATAGAAATCGAAAACTATAAATAATGCTTTAGAAGAATAGAACAGTAAGAAAAAAGCAAGGAAGATAGCTCATTTCAAGAGACCAAGCCCAACTAAGCTCTTTATTGCTGGAGATTTCGTTCCTTATTCTGTTCAATTAACTGAAGGTCTCCAGCTTGATACAAATAATGGAATTTTATTTTTTATAAAATATTAAATAAAATCTAATATGGATTCCAGGGTTTTGGAAGCATATTTTTTCAATTATATGCTTGTAAAAACATTTCCAAGATTCAAGATAGGAGTAAAAAAATAAAAAATTTCAAGATAGGAGTCAATGAATTATTAATTTATTGAAATGGTATCAAATTTTTAAAGTCTATCATTTAGGTAAATAAAATTAACCAACAAAAACATAATGGAATTGAGGAAAAAGTTAGGCAGAAAAAAGAGGATGAAAGATAAAGAATAATTGAAGAAAAACGAAAACAAGATGAAGAACTGAGAATTTAACAAGAAGCCCAAACTGAACTTATGAGATAACTAGATGCAATTAAGGGCAAGTAATTTACGTTTGATCAAAAGGGAAATGTAATCTTACAAGATTTTGTAAACTTCAATCACTTACCAAATCCCTTC